>JAAAKG020082076.1:0-40522 GCA_010014905.2 Druon quercuslanigerum | reverse complement strand
TCCCACGACTCTCCGGAGATGAACAACTCCCTTGCTAGGCTAGTGTTCACCGCATGGGCCACCGAGGCTCTTCCAGAATGCGAGGTGGGAACCGAACACGCAAGCCGACAGAGTGGGTCCAAAGCCTGCGCTTTAGCCCCCACGAACATCATCCCACTTAATAAAGTTTTAGTTCTCAAATATAAAAGCAACGATTATTTGAACTATCCAACAACAAAAGCCTCCAATTCTTAAAATAAAAAAAAAATTCATGTATCCGTTTTTTTTATCTATGAATTTGATCCAACTATCATTAAAATAATGTATTATAATCTTTTTTTGTAATCTAATATTTGCAATATAAATTAATAAATATTTCAGCACTATTTCTAGTTTGCAAAACTATCAGCAAAAATTTCGTTCAAAACTTCAAGCAAATTTTTCTGCTTAATGGCACCCTGTAATATTCTTGAATCTAGGCATCGAGACACGCAAATAAATGTTTCTTCTTCAATTGAAACTGTGAATGCTAAAAATGTTTAGAAATTCAGTAAGCGGCACAGTTGTTTAAGTTTTTTTTCGTGATACATTTACGTACTGTATAAATCCATATCTGTCAGTGGTGTGATAAACCGGAAGACTTGGGTCCTCCCAAGGATCGATGTGAGCACCATTCTCTCTACCACGATCGTAACAACTGAATATTCTGTCCCGCTCAGCAGCCGACCGTTTCAACAGTTCTTCCTCATTCATCCCACGTGAGAATTTGTAATCAGACTCATATACATCCCGTCTTCTTATAATGAATTCCTAGTTCTTCAGCTATAACTCACCGTATACTGCACAAAAATTTAAATGATTTAATGATAATGTGTTTTTCATATTCAAAATTCTAGACAACAAAGTCGTGTTTGATGGTATATATACCGAAATGTAAATATAAAACATATATTATTATACAATATATTTATATGAAATATATATCAATTTAGGACATTTCACCTAAAATTCAATAACCTTTCAAACTAAAATTTTCGTATAATTGACCATTTACAGTTTACATCAATTTTCAACCATTTTTTCTTATTTTTCAGATAACATAGAAAATATTTTACGTTCCAAAAATGTTGCCATTCAAGCAATATGATAACTTTATCATGTTTAACACTAAAGAAATCAGTACTTTGTAATAGTTTAAGGGTGAAAATAAAGAAGTTGAAAGTACCACGTGCAGGGAATATCATTTTAATTTTACTCGGTATCAAAATAAATTCGATTAAATATGAGTAAATATACTTTGGTAACGTGTCTCCTGACTATCCTTTTCCAATGTATGACGTTATATCTTTTATAAGAAAGCTGAAGACCTAATTGTTAAATACGCATATTTTTCGCAAATAATAAAAGAATTACAAAATAAAGCTTTTTTCTTAATTCAGACTGGTTATCCCTTTTTAAAGGTCCCCGCGTATTTATTTCATCCGATAAAAAAAACAATTTTCAACTAATTGTATAGCTTAAATCTTAAAAGTTTAATTTCCATATTTTAATTTGTTAATAAAAGAAGATTATTAAATATACTACAAGATGTGAAAAATTAATTACACTTAGTATCATTATTTGATCAAAATAATCAATTTAGAAGCCCGAAAAAAATCGTACAACTATTACAGGTTGATTATTAGAAGAACCATATTTTGTAAATAAATGTATGAAGCAAATGTTAATAAAAACATGTAATTCTAACCTGAAAAACACGTTTACTTTTTAGATGATTCCCAAGCAAAAAATATACTTTAAAATAATAAAATTTGTTTGGATAACCTTGTTATAGTATATAACCTTGTATAACTTTACAGTTACTTGTGTGTTACCATATATATATATATATGGTAAATAAAAACATAAATAAATCTTATTTTTCCTATATTAGGCTCTAATGATTATTTAACATAAAAAAACATTTGTAATTATTTAAATTAAATATTTGTCAGCAGATTAAACAAATTTTAATTTTAAATAAGGACCTACTTTTTCATCCCGCTTAAATTTTTACATTTGTTGTGATAAATATGGATAGAAAGAAAAGTTCCAGGTAAATTATAAATATTGTGATTATAGTATCATACTAAATACTTTTTAAAGTCAACAAGATTTTGATAGCATTTTATTTTAAGATCTCAAGAGCGAAAGTCGAACCACGGAACCGGAAGCAGTTCAATATAAACACCAAATCTTTTTAAAAAATATGTAAACTTCCTTTTCTCCTGAAAATCGCCAAAGCAAAATAATCTCTTCCATCGAAACTTTTCGAATGTACTATACACAAAATGATTCTTTCCCTGAACCGTTATTTACAACATTTATGGCACATATGGTAGATATTAATAGACTGATCCAAATATTTTGGTCCTGAATGAAAGTTAGAATAAAATTTAAATCAAAGAAAGCATATTTTAATTAGAACAGATACAGTTACGTGGAAATTGCAAAAAAATTATTTTAGTTTGGATTATTAACATTGGAGAATAGAAAGTATCTTTCTCCGTTAAAGTATAGTTATACAAAATGATTCAGAGAAAATTTAAGAAGAAGGGGTCCAGAGGACATTTCACGAATGAACTAATTTATTCGTTAATTGCTGAATTGGCAGATAACTGATGAAATAAATAAAAGAGGCGTAAGTGTCAAGTTCGGTAAGGTTACTTACTTATTCCTGTGAGCAACTCTGGAGTTCCAACCAAAGCTTCCGGCCGAGATGGTTACATCGTTTGTAAAAATGAGTAAGGTTTCTACAATAATCACTGCAATCTTCCCGTTTTTTAATCAACACTGAAACTATCTACTGAAATGTAACTCAATATGATTACTTTTGCTGACCCAACTGTTCCGATTTCATTTTGACACGTCACGAACTACTACTGTCTCAAGATAAGCAACTTTCAGTATTTTTGCTAACGACGACACGCTCGCACTCTGCAGGGAAAAAATAAAACGTTAGAAACGCGGTAAAAAGTTTAAAGTCACTATAGTTATAATTGGGTAATATAACATCCGAAATAAAATATTTAAAAATATGAAAAATAAACAAAAAATTCATATGAATATAGAAGTTTTTTTGTAAAAAAGTTGAATTTTTAAATAATGAAGATAAATAAATAAAATAAATTTTCATCTAAAAATGGAACAGTTAAATATTCAGTTCAGCAAATTAACTTTTTACCCAAAAAAAATTTCAACAAAAAAATTTAATGTTTGAACAAAAATATAAATTTTTTATTTAAATGATGAATATGCAAAAAAAATTAAAAACTTTGAACAAACTAGTTCCACTTAACAACAAGCATTTGAATTTTCCAATAAAATATGAATTTTGAACGAAAAATGTAATAATGATTGATCTTTCATCCACAAAAAAAGGTTTTATTAATTTTAAACCAAAAACAGTTGAATTAAATCAAGAAAACATTTTCAAACATTATTTGAATGCTCCACCAAAACAGAATTATTTTTAACTAAACAGTTGCATTTAAAAAAAAATAAAAAATCTAAACAAGAAGAGATATATTTTCAAACAAAAAATATTTCCACCAAGAAAGATTTTTCACTCAATGAAAACAAATTTCATCAAAAATGTTGAATTTTCATGAATAAAAAAAATATATTTTTATAAAACAGTTAAAGGTTCAACCAAACAGTTGCATTTTTTACAAAAACAGTTCGCTTGTTAAACAAAAACAATTACTTACAAAATAATCAAATCAATTTCCGCTTCAGTTTATCGAAAAATTCCCTTTCTTTTTCTGGTTTTCCCTGACATTCCCTAAATAATTTCATATTTCCTGAATTTTCAGTATTCACTGACCTGTAGAAACCCTTCAATTACAAATTCAAATGTTTAAATTTGTACGGTTTGAAGTTGAATATCTAAGTTAATTATTAATGTAAATTTGGAAGTATTCGGTGTAAAACAAAATGTAAGCAAATATTTTTATTTCTAAGTTTGTATAACAATTCATAGATTAAGAGCTTTAAGAAATAAATAGTTTATACTACAAGAAGTTTAAAAACAAAAAGGTTTTTTTATTGGAATGTTCATAATCTCAATCATTTTTTTTTACTATAAAAAATATTTTAAAGCAAACAACTCGTGAAAAAAAATATTTTCAAGACTAAAAGATATAACAAATTATTTTTAAAACGTAAGATTTTAAGTCCAACTGAAGGATTCAGTTTTATTTTATTTAGTTCGTAAAAAAAGGAAATCTCATTTTGAAGGGTTTGATAACAAATATTATACAATAAACAGTTAAAGGTATAAGAGCGAAAAGAACAGCCTTATATCAAAATATAATCGTTTAATCATCAGTAAAGTTGATATTTTTTAATACAAAGACCAAGAATGGAGAATAACGCAGGGGTGAAAATAGTATCCACTTGCAATTACTAGGAATTGTTTGTCCCATCACAGATTTCGCTACACCAGAAAATAAACTTCCGGCGTTCCCGCACTGCTGGTGAATTGGAATTTTTTTCTAAAATTAATGTGTGCACAAGAGTCTTAGCGTAACGCGGAACAAGAAAACGAGATTTTTAATCGAAACACATTATAAATTGTATGAAAAGCTACTATTTATTTAGCCACACAGTATTGCAGATTCCCTATTTTGTACAAACGTATTTTTCCAAGAGCAGACTTATCACACAATTATCATCTGACTATTCGTGTTATAGACCAGACGTTCCTTATCCATTTTTTAAACGCCCACTGCCAATGTGACGTCAAAATGCCCATCGTTGGATGATTCAGTAATGCTGGCAGTGAATTTACAAAAATTAACATTGCAAACACGACATGTTTTATTCAAAAAATGCCTTCAAAGGCAATTCTGAAGTCGAGGACGGGATGATCACTTCACCAGTGATGGTGCTACTCTAGATTATTTTACAAAGTAGACACAATCGTAGAGATTAAACGATCGACGCTTTCAATAACTAACATTTGTTCTAGCTAAGACGGAAAACAAGACTCTTCAATTTAACCTAATAAAATGTAAAATATATTGTAAAAGTTTCTAAAATTAATTAAACTAAGCGATAAGGCGTCGCAAGTAGGAAAATACACGTTCGAGAAAATTTCCATTTTGGAAATTAAATTGCTAAATAACAAAAATTGAATAGCTTTCTCTAACCGAGGATAAGATTATATCAAATCTTGTTCATTCAGATCAATCCATATATCGTTTGAGAAACCCTGTAATTTATCACTCAGCACTATTACTATTTCTAACTGTACAATTAATTTTATTTATATTTAACGACATGGTATTTTCGCCCGATATAACGTAAGTCGAAGTTCTTATAAACAGGGACATTTTTAAATTCTCATTTTTAATTTGCTTGCTTCACTTCCAGGAGTTGAGGGTAATTTTCAACTATGTTCAACAATATTCCGTCTATGTACGCTCGCAATTGGGTGTTTACTTCCTGTTGTTCTTTTAAGGCTTGCTTCATCTAGAAAAAAAACGCATAATCAGTTACAAAGATTTTGAAATCAATTTTAATATTTGGTCATTTATTTTATTTTTTGGTATCTGAAGTGTCGAAATTCTTACTTCGGATAAGGTGCGTGGTTGGGGATCTCTCGGCGAACTTCCGTCAGGCTGTGCAAAAATTAAAAATGATTTCACTTAGTATACTGTTCTTAGTTTATCTGTTGATTGCAAATGTTTCAAGTTTCGGCAAATTTATTACCTGGTCTTGGTTCATCCCTGCCAATAATTCTGCTGCGAGACTAGACCCCTTTTCAATCTTGCTCGCACAAGGATTCAACATCAACAATTCACGACCAGCTTGCAACGCTGCAGCCGCTTGGAGTTCGTCTCTTGACTCCTCTAAACCTGAATTTGGAAAAAAGTTTGAAATCAGAATTGTACTCGCTAAATCCAGAAAATGACAAAAATCACTTCAAATCTTCTTTTACAACTGTGTATTATGAATTATTGCACAAATGTGTAAATAAAATAATAATACGAACTCATTAACAGAGTGCCTACTCAAATTCTAGAAAAAATTCCCTAAGAATTCCAGATTTTTTCAATTATTTGTGTGCAATTAACTTTTTATCTGAAAATTAATTCTTTGTTGAAAATTCAACTTTTTATATTTTATTTATATTATTTATATTTATTTTATATTAAAAATGCAACTTATTTCTAGAAAATTAATCTGCTTTGGTTGATAATTAAACTACTTGTTTGAAAATGAACTTTTAAAAAATGATTTTTTTAGGTTAAAAAATCAACTATTATGTAGAAAATGCGTATGTTTGGCTTCAGATTTTAATAGTTTGGCAGAAAACTCAACTCAATTTAAATAATAAATAAAATGAGTTATTTTGCTAAAAATAGGTAGTTCATTTTTTTACAAAATTTCTCCTTCAGTTAACATTAACATTAACTCCTTCAGTTCACTCAGTTAACATTTTAGCTCATTTTAAAGTGGGGGAAAATAATTATGATTTTTGTTGTTGTAAAAATTGTCATTTTTGCACTTTTTTGGACTTTAGCATTTTTTTGTATATTTAAATTAATTTTTGGCTATATAAACTCCTCTATTTTTTTAATCAAGCTTTCATAAGTATGTTCTACAAAATTTTCAAGTCAGAATATTAAGTAATTTATTTTTTATAACAGTCTTTGTCGATGGGGTAAAAACTTACCCCGGCGCAGCAAGTATGTTATTCTACAAAGGTGTGGCAAGCAAGAGTTAAAAATGCAAATTTTTTCTAGAAAATTAATCTGCTTTGGTTGAAAATGCAACTTTTTGGTTAAAAATTAACTACTAAAAAATCATATTTTCGGGTTCAAATATCAACTACTTTGTAGAAAATTCGTCTTTTTGGCTTCAGATATTAACAGTCTGGTCCAAATGACCTATTATGTTTAAATTTTCACTTTTTAGTTTAAAACTTAACTATTTGGTCGAAAATTAATCTCTTTTGGTAGAAACATAATATCTTTTGTTAAAATACAATTGTGCTTAAACAATTATTACATTTTCCTTTGAGAAATAATTTTTTTGGTTGAAAATGAAATTTTTTCTTGAAAACTAAGCATTTTTGTTGAAAATTTATCTTTTTCAGTAGAAAATTAATATCGTCTTTAATTTAATTTATACGATTTATACGATATTAATTTTCTACTGAAAAAGACAAATTTTCAACAAAAATGCTTAGTTTTCAATTACAAAATTCAAATTCAACCAAAAAAATTATTTCTCAAAGAAAAATGTAATAATTGTTTAAGCACAATTGTATTTCTTCTTTGTAGTTCTTTAAAAGTTGCTTTTACAAATAGACCAATTTGGAAATTTTCAGGTTTTTCCAGTTCTATGCAAATTCCAGGTTTTCCAGGTGAGTAGACACCCTGTTTGATGGTTCCGATTTAAAAAATGTTTCAATTTTGGAAGTTTCGAATTTAAATGTATTCAATTTTGAAGACTTCTAATTTCAAAACTGAGCATTTATTAGGTTGAAAAGAGCAGTTCTCTTCGTCAAAAAATCCTTGGTTTTAGGAATAATATTAAGAATCTTGTACTTAAATTTGATAAACTAAATAGATGAACTCATAGAATAAATTTGTAAAATGTTCAAAAATGCATTACGAATACTTACTTTTGTTGCGAGAACGAAGATGTGAAACTTCTTGCATTAGCTCTTCTAACTTTTGCTGATCATCAACTAGTGAAGCTAATTCTTCCCTAGCTGCTTCCAACATATGGTTAGCTTCGTTTGAGCGACTCAGTGCCTGACGTTCGAGTTCGTGTGCTGATTCTGCTTCTCTCCTTGCATCATCCAAGGAATTCTCAAGACGACTTTTTTCTGCTCGAACTTTTTCTAACTGTTCCCGTAACCGTGATACTTCATCCCTCAAACTGGCACTTTCAAGCTCCACTGCTTGCAGTTTTATCGAATAATTCTCTATTTGTAGCTGTCTCTCACGTTCTAGACGACAGGCAAATTCTCTATGCCTTCTCTGTTCAGCCTGTGTGTACAAAAATTTAATCGTTAGAAATTCGAAATGAGCAATTGCAAATTCTTTTTAACCTCATTAATTTAGACATGTTTTACATTTTTCTGGATGTTATAATTATGTTTCTGAAATTACAAAATATAACAAAAAATGAATACCTCGTAAAGGAGTTTTTTCTTTAGTTTCATTAAAAAAATTATTAAATTAAAAAAAAAAAAACAATTTTTTTAATATTACAGAAAAATAGTTTTAGAATTTATTTACAAAAAAAGTACCCACTTGTAATCTTTCTTCAGCTCTACTTTCAGCATCTTTTGCTGATTCTTCCAGCATAAGTACCCTGGCCTGGAGTGTTGCATTTTCTTCCTTTGCTCTCGCATATCTCTCTTCTCCCACAGACTGAGTATCTACTAAGGCGTGCATTTGTTCTTGTATCATATGTACCTGAAATCAAAATTAATAGACAATTAGTTATTAAATTCCAAGAGTTCTCAGTCCGAAAATCTCCCAAAACAGAGGAAATAGGGGATTTGCACGAAAATAGGTTAATGAATTCTTATAAATATAATTAATGCAGATCACATATTGAATTCAAAGTCGAAATATATGCATTTTCAACAAAATAGTTGGACTTTTACCCAAAAAAAAGATTTTTTTCCAAAAGAGATGAACTTTCAACACAAAAAGACGAATTGTCAAAAACTTGTTCAATTTTCAACAAACTAGTTGAGTTTTCAACAAAGACAATTTAATTTTTACCCAAAAATTTGTACATTCAGTTTGAACTTTCAGTTCAAACAGATCTTAACTTTTAACTAAGTAGTTACATTTTTAACACAAAAATAAAACTTTTAAACAGAAAGTTGGATTTTGAACTTACAAAGATAATTTATCAAACCAGAAGATTTATTTTATAAAAAGATAAATTTTTAATAAAAAAGTATTAGTTTTTAATAAAAAATGGAATAATTAAATTCTTTGATTAAAAAACTAATTTTCATAAACAATTCATTTTCAACTTATGAAGGATAAATTTAAAAAATTCATTGAAATAGTTGCATTTTTAATCAAAGAGACGAATCTTAAAAAAATTAATCTTTAACCAAGTTGATCAACTTTGAACAAGGCGGTTAAATTTTCGAAAAAAAAAAAGATTTTAACAACAGAGGCGAATTTCCCATTAAAAATTACGAATATTGTATAAAAAATTATTGCACTTTTTAACCGAAAATATGCATTTTTAATAAAAAAAAATCTAATTTTCTACCAAATTGTTGAATTCCTAGCAAAAAAAAAGAATTTTTTACGAAACATTTTGATTTTCAAACCAAATTATGAATCTTCGAATAAAAAATAAATTTTTTGCAAAACAGTTCTGCTTTCGACCAAGCATTTGCGTTTTCAGCCAAAAGATAAGAAATCTCAACAAAAGAAGTGATAGTTGATATTTCAACAAAATAATGTTTTAATTTGAAATCAAAAACATCAATTAAATCAAAAAATACTAATTTGAAAAAAATAGACCCTCAAACAAAATACTTGAATCCTCAATCAAACAGTTGCATTTTTAACCAAAATGAATGAATTCTTGAACAAGAACATTCATTTTCTACCAAAAAAGAAATTTTCAATCAAATATATGAATTTGCAACCAAAAAGTTGAATTTCCGACTAAAAAAGATCAATTTTCAATTAAAAATGTAAACTTTAAATAAAAAATGTATCTACATTTTCAGTTTAGAAAATGAATTCTAAACGAAAAATGTAATATGTAATATTTCAATCAAGAAAGACTTCAATTTAAATAAAACGCAGTCGAATTCAAACAACAAAGACATATTTTCAACAAAATAGTGGAACCTTTATCATAAACAGAGTAAGTTTCAACCGAATAGTTGCATTTTAAACCAAAAAATATAAAATTTCTACCAGAATAGTTGGATTTTCTTTTTGGTTTCGATTATTACAGTTTGAATTTAAGCAACAAAAAACCGAGAAAAAGGGAAAGCTTCTTGAAAACAGGGGAAAAAGAGGAATTATTCAAAAACGGGATTATGGAGAGTATGAATTCTGCATTCTACAACTAAAACCACTTACTGAAATATTAATCTAATAAAATCAGGACTTTTTACACAAAAAATTACCCATAAAAAAATCAATATATTTGCCGCGTTAAATTGTAAATACCTTTTTAAGTAAGTAGAGCTACAAGAGTTTTTTGGAAGGGGAAACTTGTATGGTATTAATATTTTAAAGGGTGAAATTTGAGGTGGAAACTTGATCAGTGCGTCTTCTAAAATGTCTAAAAATACAGTATATTACATTCCTTTTTGGCGGTGAAATAAATTTGAATAGGATTTTCAGACGAATGAAGTTCTGGAACTGCGGAAGCAAATAATTTTCGCTCCAGAAGAAATTCAGTCACGCGTAAACTCTTCGATGATAAGAGACGTGTAGGTACTAGGAAAGACGTTGTATTGTAACGATCGTGCATACCTAATGAAAAGTACGAAAATACCGACAAGACAATATCTGACTACCAATAGACAATGCGCCATTGTTTCTTTGGCAAACAGACCTTTCTCAGTCAGGAGTGCTTATTACAATTCTTAATATTAACTAATCTTAAATCATAAGAAAGAACAATCTTCAAACGATAAGGGACTAACCCTTATTCGGAAATTTTTCAGGAGAACGGAAAAACTGTTCACCGAGTACGTAGTGAGATAGCCTTTTGAGGAACTTTATTTTTTATTAAAAATAATAAAATTCGATTTTTACCCTTTCTGAAAAAAGCACGAAACTTAGGACAGATTTGACAATACAAAAAGCCAAAAAAGTGCATTTTGAACATTTGATGGGTTAAACGCTTATGGTATCCAAATATTTGAATTAAAACACGAGTTTTAACAAGTTTTTCAAACCTTTTTTTTTGTTTTGAAAAATCAAAATTTAAGTTTGTTTTAAGAATATTAGAAAATCAGTACAAGAAGCTGTTAAAAATGTTCTCTGTCAAATATTATGATTGAATAATAACTTTAGTAGAAGATTAAGTCTCAAATGAAAACATTGATTCTATATAAGACGTACCTATGTATTCATGATATTTGGAATTGCAAACCTGCCAAAAACTGGAGAACGTTTATCATAAAAATTATAAAAATTGTTTAATTCCATAAAAAATAAAACTATAAGATATATTCTCAAAATCGAAGTGTCTGAAAAGAAATAACTACATTTTGCTATCTGGGTGAGTTTTGTGAGTTGATTCAACATCAGGGTAGCCACCAAACTTCATTTTCGAAAATCCCTGACTTTTCCCAGACTAATTTGTTACTTTCCCCGCTCTCAAAATATAAAGATTATAATTCTAATACTGTAACAATTTTAGTACAGAATTTAGTATAGAAACCCAATGAGTGACTAAAAATGACTAATGTGCATCAATAATGTGATTAGTATTCTTTTGAATTTAAAGGAATTCGATTCATAAGGTTTGAAAGAATTCAAGTTAAATTCAAAAGAAATCAAATCGATTTGAAAGAATCCAAAAAAAAACAAAAAGTGCCATTGATTTCAGTAAAATTGAAGTGAATTTAGAGGAACTTAATGGAAACAAGAAGAATCCTATCAAATTCCTAAGAATTCTTGCCGAGATATTAAATTCCAGTTGTGAATAAATTCTTTGAAATCCGCTAAAATATTATAAGATCGCGTGAAATTATATGAAATTCTGGATTTTCAGAGCTCTTCAAACATCATAAAATAATTGAAATCCTCGCAAATTTTATTAGATACATTTGCATCTTTTAAAATATCTTAAAATCTCATAGGTCATGTAAAATCGTTCAAAGTCTTCCAAAATTTTAAGAAATTTTTGCCAACCACATGAATATTTTTTTAAATCTCTTAAAATCATTCAAATTCTCAAAACATTAAAATCCTCGAATTATTAGGATCAATTAAAAATTTCTTGTGGTCTTTTAAAATCACCTGAAATATTTTAAATATTTAAAAATTTTAAGAAGCTCTCAAAAATTCCTTGGAACCTTTTAAAATAGCCTAAAAAAATTTCAAATCATTTGTAATCCCAATAAATTACTCAAATTGACTTAAAACTCCTTAGAATCTTTTATATTTCAAATCTTTGCATATACTTGGACATTAATAAAGCTTTAGAAAATTATTTTGAATTTTTAAAAACACCGTAAGAAAAACAATTTCGAATCCTTTGAACTCCCATTAAATTCCTTAAATCAATTGGAAAACCCTGAAAATCCTTTAAAATATCCTAAAATATTTTTAATCCTTTCAAATCTTCGGATATTCATTGACATTTTTAAATTTCTTCATAGTCTTATGAAATTTTTAAAATCCCCCTAAAATCTTACAAATACTTTGGATTCTCTTCAAATTATTGAAATCTATTTATAACACCTAGGAATAATTTAAAATAGATTAAAATATTTCGAATTTTTCGAGAAATCAATTGAAATTTTTTTGAAGCTCTTGAAAATTCCTTGAATTTTTAAAAATACCCTATGAATCTTTCAAAATACCCTAACATATTTTAAAAGAATACAGGGCAATTGAGAAATAGTTATTATACCTGGATTCAATAGTGATTAACTCATGGATCATTTTATTGAAACGAAAGTGACTACAGAGATCTTTACATTTAAAAAAGTATTATAGAAAAGAAACTGATTTTCCCCTAATTTCCAAGTTATCCCTGACCCGCGGCCACCCTAAACTTTCAAATTCGTTTAAAAATTTAAGCCCGAGTACGAATAACTGAAAAATAATGGTTAAAACTACTACTTTCTTATCGTATACCCCTCGTATGATTAATTCAGTAGTGTCATACAGCTATAAAGCGTGCAAATTATTATAATTCTCTATAGAATCTTAAGATGATAACTTGAAGGATGTTTAGAATTTTCGACCTGTCTTGAATTTTCAGGATTGTTTGAAATTTTAGCCGGCTCTTTTCGAGCTGATTCGAATGATAATGAGTTTCGCAAGCTGAATATTGATTTAAGCTTCTCTTATTATTTCGATTATGTACCTACATATTTAAAACTCTATTAATAATAGTAATAATATAAGCTCCTGTGTTTCACACACTTATCGCGTTTGAATTGGAACAGCAAATTTGCTTTCCTTATAACAGGAAACATATGTTACATAATCTGTAACATAATACATATTTACATAATATGCACAAAACTACAAGAATTTACAAAAAATGAATCAACTCTGTCATTTTTACTGTTCACAATAATAAATAATTTGCATTTTCAAATATATCAAATTGAATAAATTTCCACTTTAAATCTTCAATATTAAATTAATCCAAAAGAAGCAGTCAATTGTGAATATTCATAACTTGAATCATTTTTAATTGAAAATCGTTAAAATTGATGAATTTTCAATTGCAAATCTTCAAAACTGAACCATTCCAATTAAAATTTCAAAATGACATACCTTTAAAATATATCTCTTGAAAGTTTAATGATTTGCAATTCTATATTTGTAAAGTTCATGAATTTAAAATTCTCTTAATTAAATTAAATTCTCTTAAAAACTGCAGAACTTTGAATTATTCAAAAATTTGTAAAATTAAAGTTTTTAATAGTTTAACCTTTATGATTAAAAATTATGCAAGTTTTAAATTTCAGAATTAAAAATTGGGTAATTTTGAAGACTTGTATTCAATATTTCAATTTAATAATTTTGATTTGAAATTGAAGTTTTTAATTTTTGAAATTTACAATTAGAAATTATGCAAGTTTTAAGTTTTACAATTAAAAATACGGTAATTTTGAAGATTTACGTTTAATATTTTTTCACTTTAAAGATTAAATTTAAAACTTGACTACTGATCTTTAAAATCATACAAATTTAATACTTGAACTATTTAAAAAAAGCATTCAAAGCTACGCTTCTTTTAATTATACACATTAAAAATTAAAGGATTTTCAATTGCAAAACTTCAAGATAGACCAATTTCAAAAAGATGTTCAAAATTTTATGACTTTAAATTGTAAACATTGAAAGGTAAACAAGTTAGCGAATGTTCAATTGTAAACATCTTGAAAATTAAATGAAAAGTACATATTACTAAGAGACGATTAAAATAAATATTAAAACTTTATGATATTTGATATAATTATTTTAAGTTATGATTATTCATTTTATGTCACAGTACTTTAAATTGAAGCATATATCATCAGCAATCAAAATAAGAAACGTGTAAGAAACAAGGGCAGCGCGCTATTTTTGCTAGTTCTTCTATAATAATGATACAATAGTAACTAAAATATACAGTTACCATGACAGTACAATTCAAACTCAAAAAAATGATGCAGTTACCATAAATTGCTGCACCTTCTATTAATAAATCACCTATCTCCTAGTTACTCTAGTCACAAATTGAAACCAGTGGAAATACACCTTTCTATTTTAAGTACAGCTATAAGATGATATGGTATGATGCCGGTCAATAACCGACAATGGATCGATGGTTGTGGTTCTTGTTCTTACTTGTTCGTCCAGTGCACCACAACCGGGACGATTTTGCCGAGGGTTTCGATCTCGTGTAGGACAGTGTTCCACAAACTGAAACTGACCTTCCCACAGGTCGTACTCAAGTCCTGCACCAGGTCCCGAACCAGGTGACAATTCACCGGCAAACACGCGGGATCCACTAAAACTATTCGAATTTTCAATTCGCGTTCTACTCTCGTCGTCAGTTTCCTCACAGTCCGAGTCCAACTCTAGCTCCATTCTACCAACTTGACATTTCACGACTTAACGTTTATTATGCATAAGCCGCAAGCGCAATATGTCCACGTTGTACTCACTCCACATATATTTTCTTTCGTGCAAGCACATTGTTTCTATCGTCATCCTTACTCTGTTAGAAGTAACTCCACTTTTTCAACTCTGCACCGGTCTTTTTATTCTTTTTTATTTTCTGTTGAGAGGAAAACGGCACCATGCACGATTTTTTTTAGTTGAGAGAAAATTTCCGGCTCGCGATTTTCACGAAATGCAATGAGACGATATGCGCACTTCAGTCTTGTCTTGGCCGACGCCTTAAATCGCTCGAATATATTTGTTCGGTCGTAGGATGGAAGTAGTTGTCGTGGGCTATTTATGCACTCCATACTCTGTTTCGCTTAACTTCTTTACCATGATTTCCCGGATATAATGATCGGTGACTCAAATTTGAACCCACACGTGAATCAGAAGATATGTCTCGGGCCATCCATATACCACGTGGACAACTAAAGCGGGGGGAGGAGATTTGTGCTTGTCTCGATCTGCGAAATTCTTTTTAAAAAAACATTAGAAATGAAGAATGTTGTCACGAATTTTGGTTTCGATTTTCCACTTTCTATCATTAAGCTTATATTTTTAGTTAAACCCAAATTTTCAGCCAACATACCGCGAAGAAATTCAAAAATGTTTAAAAGAAAACTGAAAAAATAGTTGCAATAGCAAATATTTTGAACAGACTCTGAATAACAGAAAAACTAATCAACATATATGCAAGATTTCAATGCATTGATAATGACTTTTAGAGCTTTTCATAGATTTTAAGACACTTCTAGACATTTCCAGGATTTTCAGAAGAATTTTAAGAAAATTAAAGGTACATATTCTCAAAAATGTTATTAGGAGCTTAACGGGATTTAAGAAGATTAATTACAGGACAGAAAAAATTCAAGTTCAAGCTTAACTACACAAATTTCATGCTCCTGAAAAAGTTGATTTTTAATTTATAGTTATAGTTTTTTTCTGCCAAACTGTCCAGATATTTCATAAACTTAATTGGAATCCACGATATATCAACGGATATCAGAATATTTTACCTAGATTGGAATAGATATCCAACTTTTAAAATATTTCAGAGGACTTCAAAAATTTGTTAAGTATTTCAATAGATTCCACTTGATTTCAAGTTTTAGAAAATCTCTAGTAAAAAAAAATTATCATGGATTATAAGATTTATAAGATCACCGTGTAATGTACGATATTGCTATTGCATTACTTTTATAAGAGAATTGTCCTCTTCGTATAGATCAGATGATTCCGCGAATGATTCTTAAACAAATAAAGCCTGCTAAAAGAGAGTTCATGGATTCTAATATATAATATATATTCTAATATACTTCACAGAGTATATTCAAAGGATTTCATCGTATGAGGAAATTAATCGGCCTATTAAAGTTTTTACTACCCAGGAATCTAAATTTTTTAGTATTAATTGCGATCGAAAAATTATTTCACTAAAAAGTTATAACTGCTTCTTTTTTCGCTAAAAAATAAACCTTAATACATAATTAATGTTTCCTTAACATGTTCTGACAAAATGTCATGATTTTCTTTTTAGTTGTTCCAAAACATCGTAAAACAAATTTTTGCGAAAGGCTGAAGTTCGTGAAGTAGGTGAACGAAATTGCTTAGACCTGAGCAGAAGGTCATTTGGAATGCAGGTCGTGTTCTCATAAGATAGCATCGAAAATAACAATTTATTTTCAAACGTACCGGACTCTCTTGAATTCCAGAAACTGTTTGTTTAGTGATGATTTGCTTTCCATCTCTTAAACAATTCTACACCAAAGTATCCGACGCCAGATAAGACCACTAAAAAATTTATAAAAGGCCAACCCCTCCATCCGAGAAATCCATCACTTGGTACACTTTGTGGGCAAGCCATTATAATTTCCTAGAAATAATAATTCCAAAAATGTCCTTGCTTCTCTGTCTCAACAAAATACAGTCACTTTTCAGAGCGGAATTCGAAAGTTGTGAATGAAAGTGGACATTGTCACAGTTGAATTTTGTGCCAGGGACTTGATAACCAAACAAAGTCGACAGTCTGTCTGTAATCATCATCTTGAACGGAGCGTGAGATATATCGATTCTTGCTTTTTCTTTTCTGAAAAATATAGTCTCAAGTGACTTTTCATTACTCTAATTATTTAATTATTATACCCTCTCATTTCACGATATACAAAAAAATTTAACGGTGCATGAAATAAAAAATTTCAACTCTTAAAACTGGAAATTTTTCATTTGGTGTACTCACAACTGAACTGAAAATTAAAACACTCAAAGTGAACTAATTGAATTTAAATTTTCAAAATTTAAGCTTAACAAATATTTCAATTTTAGTTCAAACGCTTAAATGGAAGCCTATAACACTTTCTAATTCAACAATTTAAAATTAAATGCCTTTAAACTAAAAAATTATAATTGTTTATATATTTATCAGCTTAAATTCTGTTTCAAAAATATATAAACCCCGTCATCACTTTCAATTCTATAAATTAAATCTAATCCACTTTTTAGAAAGAAATTAATATAAATACTAAAATTAAAACTTTCCCTCTTCCAATTCAGTAAAAAATTGAAAATAAAATGTTACCTTTCATCTGAATGTTGAAAATACGAAAATTACCACCCGTCCACTGAATAAAAATGTTAATAAGAAAAGATTGGCCTGTTCCAATTCAGAAAAAATTTAGAAAACCAACCTAACTTCCAATTCAAGAAAATGTTTTTAAAAAATCGTGTCCTCAAATACAATAAAAATGTTTTAAACCAAATTAACCTTTTCCAATTAAGAAAAAAATGTGCATCCCTTCCGAATAAATACAAATTTTAACAACAAAAAAGGACTCTTCTAATTCAGAAAAAAAAAATAAAAAATTTAATTCATTAAATTAATTAAATTTAAAATTTTAATTTGTTTTAAACAAAATTGACCTTTTCCAATGAAGAAAAAATGTGCATCCGTTCCAAATAAATACAACTTATAACAACAAAAATGGACTCTTCTAATTCAGAAGAAAAAAATGATTAATACAAATTTAATTCCTTCTAACTAAATAAATGTGTTAAAAATAACCAAAGTTCCCCGCCTTCAAATCGACAAAAACGTAAAAAATTTCGATGTAAGCTTCCAAGTCAATAAAAGTCTTAAAAATACAAAATTAGAAAACAATTAAACACAAAAAATAAAAATGCATAGATTGAAAATAAAAAGTTTCCTCTTTAAACTCAATATAAATTATAAAAATAAAAAATATCTTCTTAATAGTTCAGAAAAAATGACCAAAATTCCGACCCATCCAACTCTATAAAAATCTTTAAAATATTTCCCCTGTTCCACTTTAGAAAAAAGTTAAAACCAAAACCGTCTCCCTTTCAATTCAATAAAAATGTTTTTAACAAAATTCTGCCCTTAAACTCAACAAAAATATGAAAAAGAAAAAACTGAACTCTGCCATTTCAGAAAAAATTGAAAATAAAAATTTCCTATCTTCCATCTCAATAAAAATTTTAAAAATACATTTTTTACACATAAATTCTTTAAGTTTGAATTATTCTAATTAAAAATCGTTTCAAATTAATAACTCGCCAATTACTTTTTATACATTGATTTATAAATGCTCATTTAAATAAACAGTTAAATATTCCTAAATACTAATTCGTTTTTTACATATTTTTTTCAAATTGCATTTTTTTTAAATGGAATAGTTTACACTGAAACAATACTGAATTAGTTATATCAGATTTACTAATTCCGAGAATTGATATCAGGAAATGGTTCACACGCCAATCACTGTTTACATTTGGAGGACCTGGAAATAGCTTTAAGGCCAATTTCAGACCAAGCCCAAATTATATTCAATCCAGGTTCTAGTGTATTAATTCTTTCGAAATAAAAAGATTCAATTTTCAACGTTGAAATATGTAAATATTTTATATAAAAATATAATAATAAAAATAATTTAAAAAATTACCGTTAAAAAAAAATCGTCGTAATTTCTGGAACTGAAAATTTGCTCAGTCATTTCCCGGTTATTTCAGTGCAGTGACCACTCTGCCTTCGTCATTTTATTTTTTTTATACAATAAAAAGAAGAAAAATAGTTAAAAATATTATATAATAGAGCCCAAGAATTTATGCAGCTTTTTTAATTTAAATAGATCTATTTTCTTATTAAAGGCAAAATGAAACGAATTTAATTAAATTTGCAAATATTTCAAAAATCTTTATTAAGACAGAATTTATGAATACACTGCATGTTTCATTCTATAATAAATTGCTAATTTCTTATTGTCTTTCTTAGAGGAGTGACAACTCGTTTACCTTAAGAATAATATGAAAATTTCAACATCTCATTGAGCTAAAATAAGGATTTTCTGCCGATTTGGTGCCATGGATATTCGAGTAGAACAAGTGGTACGTGAAAAGTGGATCGAATCGTAAATAGGCGTTAATAAAATAATAACCGCACTCCACTAGGCATCGATGATTTTTGTCTTGCTTTTAATGATCAATAATTCACCGTCGAGTAAACTTGTTGATTTCGGAAATTCTAGGCTTCCCGCTTCTTTTTATTTCGATTTATTGTACCTAATATTTATGATCAGTTAGCAAACTATAATATTTATTTGAGCTATGAGGTTAAAATTTAAAATTGAAGAGTGACAGTATAGAACTGGATAACCAACGTTTGTATGAAAATGGGATTATGGCATAAAAACTGAATAAAAAGTTAAATACAAGGCGTGATTAAAACTTTGCTCAAATTTTTGTTTTCTAATATAGTGATTAAAAAAATAATTTAGTCTACTTTTTTCTTAAAATTTTAGCATTTTATTGTAGCATAGTGATATTTTTTCTTCCCTTCAACATCAATATTTCTTAAAATTATTATCGTTTATTAAAAAAACTATCTTTTTTTTATAAGCCTTTCCCCAAAAAATCTTCTTCTCAGTGCCATTCCGTCAAAGAAAATTGTTATTTTTGTGAAATATTGAAAATTCGATTTTCAATCGCTACCTAAAACCGACTTTCAAAACCTGTGAAATTGTAACATCAAAATGTCGGACAATTTATTCGAAATTGGCTAACTTTTTCGATAAAAAATTCGTTATCCTTATTCAGAAATTCTATATCTATAGAGTAAGTTTTTATTTTTATTTAAACTGGAGATTACATTTTTTATCACAATCGGTCTGTTCCAATTTGTGCACAGCATCACGTTGAGATTCTAGATATACACATCTATTTCCTAGAAAATGGTTAACAATTTCTAATAAAATTCTTTTGTATGAAAATTAGCAATCAATGATCTCGGAAGTGGACTTCTCTTATCTTTAAACGGTTATCTAGTTATGTACTGTCACCCTTCAATTACACAACATATAATTGTCATAATTGTTTGGCTTTTAAATACTCTGTAGTGGCCAAAAAGTGTGGAGAATGACCTTTCAGAATGAAATTGAAAGCCTTAAAAACTAAACAATTAAAAATCTAAATCGTTTATTAAATATTGCATTAAATTATTGCAAATATTGCAATAATTTTAGACTGAATCATGTTCTCAAATTTAAATCGTAAAAATTGAAAGCGATTTTGAGATTAAATAATTTTGAAAAAAAGCATTTCTATTTTTTTATTTTGAACCTAGAGCGTATTCGGTTTAAAAGTTAAAAAATAGGAAAAGTCGAAATTAAATCATTTTTCATTCAAGCCATTAAAAATTGTATTATTTCAAGTAGTTAAAATTAACCAATTTTGAATCGAAAATTTTCACAATTTTTAAATAACCTAATTTTAAATATTTTATTTTGAAACTTTGCAATTTTCCAAATAAGTCAAACTTTAATAAAATTAGCATGTTTACTTTTTTCTTTAAATTGCAAAGTTTTTAAGGTATGAAAATATAAATTATTTTAATTTCATGGCTTCTCTAAATCTAAATCAGCGTATGTACGACAAAAAATCAGCGAGATTTAGCTGTTTATCAGTGAAATTTCACTGATTCATAGCTAATATTTAAGTTTTTTAAGCTGATTTGAATTTGCCGTATACTATAGCTGATTTAGATTCAGGGAGTCTAATATTTTGAATACAAATTTTACGAAATACTTCATTTTCAAACACTATTATGCTATTAATAAAAAAAAATCTAAGTAAATATAAAGATTTAATGAACAATTATTCAATTTTTTATGTTCTGAATTAAAATGGTACAATTTTCTTTAGTATTTTATTTCAATTTTAAAAGTTTTATTCTGATTAAAATTAAAACTAAGTACAGCGAACTTCTCAGAAAAACGGAAAAACGTCGAGCAGTCGCATTTTTATTGCGAAAGTCACACTTTTCAAAAGCCACACGATCCGAGCTCTGACATTATTTGAAGAAATTATTAATGAAATATTGTCATTTCCCAAAAAAGGTAGCAAAACAATAAACTGTGTGCCGATTCAAAGGTTGCATGAAAAAAATTAGACTAAATATTAATGAACGATAAGAATATTATAAATTGTTCTGAAAAATTTCAATTTCTACTTTTTTTCACATGGAACTCATGGAAGATGTGAAGAACAATCCTTCACACATTGAAGAGCTCGTTAAGATAACTTTCACGATTCTAAGAATCTACTTTTCCCAGAGGAGACTCACACGTAAAGAAAAATTGCTGCCACTGACAATACGATGAGAAATCCGCACACGCATCTATTGCTCTCTTTGTCCAGACTGCAGAACTCAAAATTTTGTCTATTGAAACTTGGTTCCCGTTGGAAAAATCCCATCTAAATTTTATGGATTTCGAAGAAAAGCACTTTTATCGTCGTCAGTCATCAGAGTTCCCGTGCTTTTCTTATTACTTTTCGAGGAATCTTTCTGGGAGTTAGGTGGTTTAATAAAGGAAGTTTCATCCGGAACGTTCTCGATTTGAGTCCTGTGACGTCCATTCAGTGCATTTCGATGCGAAATCGATTGCCCTGGAGAAGAGATCTGGGGCGAATCGTCTTCCTCTCTTGATGGACTCTGTTTGATTATTCCGTTATTGCAACAAGCAAATTCCGCCGGGCAGTTCTGATACGCATCTATCTTCCCGATTCTAAGTGGCTGCGCGCCAATGACCACCGATTGAGGATTCTACATAACGATGTAAAGTGTTTTTGGTTGAATACCTTAATTAATCTAATTACGTAAGACTTTTACGTAACCGTCGAGAACTTCTTTGGAATCAGTTTCATATCTATTTTATTTTCGGGTTATAAAAGTTTACATTCTTTATATAAGAACTTCATTCTCAGTTGAAAATGCTATTAAAACTGATTTAAGAAGTTTTGAATTAAAAATACTTATTAGGTATTTTCGCTTCAATCAACAGCTAACTTCACTTGGTAGATTGCTAAGGGTAAAACAGATAACCAAATGCATGGGATCCATTTCACTTTTGCCCTATTTTGCTAATATCTTCGTAAAAGCTAATTTTTTCTATACAAGTGTATTTACAAAACTGCTTTTATTTTTTAATTACTATTTAATGAAATAATAAAATGATATTAATTATTATTAATTACAAAGATATTACAGAAATAAAGTTTTGTTCCATGCCTTTGGTCCATTTTTTTTTCCTCAGCTTTTAACGAAGTGAAGTTAGCTGATGGTTGAAGTGAAAATACCTAATCAGGGTTTCGCAGGCTACGCTGCAAAGTCGGGCAAAGTGACGAAAAAATGTTCAAAATGCGATTCAGACTACAATTTTCAACCGAATTAAATTTTTTTAATTAAAGCCAAATAAATTCTTAACCGATATCACGAGGCTGATTAAAAAGTTATTTTACTCACTTTATTCAAACATAAAGCTGCGATAAAATAGTAAAATTTAACAGATTGTTTCTTTAATAACAAGTCATTAATTCAAAGCAACTGATATTAGTGTTTACTCGATACATAAATGTTAGCGAAGTATATTGTTATAAACAATGGTAGTTTATTTTTGAATGATTTTGGATAGTTATTACAGGGTGGATAATCAAACTTAAAAACAAACTTACAGGCTGTTTCCGATTTTCCCGGTAAAAAATAACATTTTTCTGGGATTACTTTTAATTGTTTATATTAATTATTCAATACTAACTACTTTATTACTTAAATTCTGAAAATAATCAAACTTTTTAGAACTTAAAGGTAAGGGAATTCTAGGATATAAGATTTCAAGTCAAAATATATTGAATATTCCAGAAAATTGTGGAATTTTCAAGAGAAAGAAATGAGTTGTCTCACTAAAAATTCGTATACTTTAGTTAGAGAGAATTTTAATTTCGAACCAAAAAATGCATCGAATAATCTTTTAAGAATTTGGTTCTTTTCAATAAAAAAAGTAATCAAAAAGTGTGCAACGATAAATTTATTTTTTGAGAAAATTTTCTAGTCTTGTAAGCTTACAAGTTACAATTATTTAAGAACATAAAAAGTATTACTAGGTAATGATTTGATTCTTTAAGTTTATAAATGAGAAGAAATTCAAAGCTGTTGAATTTTCAAGGAAAATAAATTATTTCAGGGTGGCCATACAAGACTTCGAAAAACTACCGGCTTTCAAAATTTTCTAGGGATTTTTTAAATCTTCAAATTGAAATCTTCAAACCTCCATAATTTATAATTTAAAATATTGAAAAATTAACGATTTTAATGTGAAAACTCTATATTCGAATTGTTTTAAAATGAAAATGAAACAAAGGAAAAGTCATTTTTATTTGAGGTACAAATTAAAATCTTTTAAACTCTCTCCAAATGAAAATCTTTAAAATGTTATAAAGTAGAAGCCATCAAAATTGAATAACTAAGAAACCCAACTAATTTTAGATCGAAAATCAATATCAAGGTCCCCCAAAAGGAATATAATTAACATTAAAAATTTTCAAACTAAAATTATTCAGACTTGTGTGTTATATTATATTATAATTATAATTTTTGAATTTTCAATAGCAGAGTATTCAATATTGATACCTTCAAACTTAAAATTGTGAAAAATTAGGGCTTTAAATTTTAAATAAATGGATTAAATCTAAAAAGCTTCAAATAACATTTGTTGAGTTTTAGACACTATAGAACGATATGCATTAAAAATTCTTCTAAATTACACAGTTAGAGAAATTTATTGTTAAAATTGGTCAATTTTTCACATGTTGATCTAAATGTATTCAATTTTTAATTATTATGGCTGCAAGTTTAAATTTTAGAGATTTAAAAATAAAAATTGTCAAATTCAAGCCTTGAAAATGATAATTTTATCATTTATCTTTATAATTAATCAACTTAAAACAAGAAGCGCTTGAACTGGAAAACTTGTTCAAACCCCATTGTAACGATATCAAATAAAATTTAAAGTAATTAGATAAGTTTTCTTGATAATAATGACATTGAAAAAAAATCTCAGGCAGAAATGAATTCACTATAATTTTCCCGGTTCTAAAAATTCTTAGATTTCAAATCCGATGACCGCTCTGAATTTTCCAGGACTACATAATTTATTTCCACTGTAAGAGTTACAAATATTTAAAAATTGCAATTTTAGAAAAATTGCTACGACAAAATTTTATGATAATAATTAAAGAAATGATTAAAAATACCCATTGAGTGTTAGTGAATATTTAAAAAAAATATGTAAGGATTCAAAAAATTCTGAAAGATTAGAATCAAGTTCAAAATTTTCAATTCGACAATGTACTAATTGGTGTTTTAAATTGCTGAAGACTTTAATCCGCATCAAAATATAAAATAAATGTAAATATTGTTACCTGATTTAATGAGAAAGTGTGATCTGCCCTTCCAGAAACATTTGTGTTTCTCTGATTTAACAAACCTCGTACATAATTATAAGTAAGGATTATGGACACAATGAAAACAATAAAAAGGAAGATTGATAGCTTGAAACATCCACTATTTTTAATCTCGTCCTTAACTTCATTCGTGCAGAAGGAGGGTACGTTCCATGAATGACAAGGACAAGGGCCTGTGATTATGAAAAATATTTAAAATTACGTAAATTTAATTTAAAAATAGACTAAAAATTTTACTGTCTCGAAAATAAAGGATCTTTCCTATTTTCGATAGGAAAATTACCATCAACAAAAAATACATGTTTTCTGATACTTTCTGATTATAAAATAACTAACCCTGATAATTCTGAGGATATGAAGGGCCGGGTGGATGAGAAGGATGACGATAATAAGGGTCACATGGATTATAATTTTGATATGGATTCTGATAATTCTTATAATTTGAATGCGGCTTTCGATCGCTTGAACTGGGAGGCGTTTTTTCTACCATAGGGAGTGAGTTTGAAGGCGTTGCTTCAGAAAGAAAACACATCAACCATAACTCTATTGGAATAAAATTGTATCCCTTTTACTTTATGAGCAACACACAATTTCCACTGGTTTCATTTTAAAAAAAAGTAAGAGGTTAATTGGGGCGTTAAATAATTTTCAATAATTCTAAAATGTCATTCGTATGATAGCCTTGAAATTATCTACTTCAGCGAATCGTAATCGATTTGAGTTATATCTTCTGAAAGTTGAGCTCGCTGTTTCCCATTAGCTAATAACAACCAAGTGCTTTTTCCAACAAACTGCTATGCTCTTTTACGAATTACCAAACACTGTCTTTCGACTCCATTAAGTCCATTACTTTTCAACCTATCAATTTTCCAACAAAAGTCTATTTTAGTCATTTATCATTTTCTTTCGAAATTTTGTCTGAAGAAATGTATATAAAGCCGAAAGGAAGGTCAAATAACTTTTTTTCAGTTAATATAACAAATTAATATGCAAGCGAAAATAAAAATATTTGAGTCTAAAATGAATGACCAGATAATACAGTGACTAATGATCCACCTTCCGTTATGTTTAAATATACAGAGACCATATAGGCATACCTTATTCATGGGCAAATCTGAAAATACTTCACATTTACAGTAACTAGAATTGTTCTCGTTTAAACGTAGCTTATAGAATATTAATGTTCTTTTTCTTCTACTCTAGTGCATGATGTTAATTATTTATTCTTTGTCTTATGAATACGCAATTAATTTTCAGTAAATTTTCAATTCTGATATATTCAGTACAAACTTCAATAAAGAGTAAAATTGAAAATTAAAAAAGTGCTTTGAAAAAAGGGTACTCACTCTGTGATTAAGATCAAGAACATCATCCTCTAGAGAAACATCGCTGTACATGTCTTCCGCTGTATCACAGATGGAACCTCTTCCTGAACTATTAAAACTACTACTTCGATACAGTTGACTGAAACATAAAATAAAAAAAAATCATATTTGCATGTCAAAAACTCAAATAATTAAAATTCACTTATAGCACATAGTGGCCACAAAGCTTTATTTTACAAATTCCCCCACTCTTTCCTCTCCAATTTTTCCTTTTCCCTGACCATTAATATTCGAAGGCCAGAATTCTTATCTTGAAACATTTTTAAAATATAATAATCTTTTATAAACGTAATTTATATTTATAATACATACATTTTCAACTGAAATAGAACCAAAAGAAGATTTTCACTTTAATTGAAAAACAGTTGAATTCAACCCAAAAAAGCGAATTTACACAAAAATAGTTGAATCCTCAACCAACAAAGAATTATTTCCAACCAAACATATTATTCAGCCAAGAGGAAGCAACGGAAAAAACCCTCTCTGATCGAATTCACAGATTAAGTAAAAAGAATAAAATTCTCAAAAAGGAGAATTAAAATATTTTTATTTTACTGATACGATCAAGTTAAAATTTTTTTTTGCTAAAAAAAGTTGTCATTACATTGAGATGATGACAGACGGAAGACGACTCAAGAATATTATATCAGTAAGGCCGCAAACTTCATTTTCCAAATTTCCTAATTCTACCCTGAAAAATTTTTCAGTTTCCCTAACCATTAATATTCTAAGGTCAGAATTTTAATCTTGTAACATTTTTAACATCGAATCTGTTATCAGCGAAATCAAAATTTTTTTTCAAAGTACCTTACTTTCCCTAGCAAATAAAATTCCTTGATTTCTAGGTTTTCCCTGACTTCGACCACCTTGCTTCTGTTCTTAAATTAATTACTTCGAAAATTACTTTTAAAATATTTTACAAATGTATTAAATATAAAAACTCACCTGGCTAGAGCATTAGAACCCAATCTCTTCCTACTGGTTCTGAAACAAAGATTTATAAAGATAGTTTTCGCTTCAGTTTATAGCAGAAATACAAATTTTTGTTTCGAAGGAAAATTCAAATAAAATTCCTTACCCAGAAGGAGTTCTTCTGAGCGAAGTTCTAAGCCAGGAGTGCCTACCAATAGTTGAGTTAGGACTTCTCGGATTTCTAAATCAAATAAAAATAAACTATAAATCAATTTAACAAAATTTTGAAAATATAATAATGATATTTTTTACAGATCTCAATGAAATTAAATTCCAGACAAAGGATTTTATAAAAATAAATAAATGAATCTTATGTATCATAAGGTAATCGCACCAGCCTATATAAAAAAACACGCAATATCATTTTTATGAAGATCTGAACAATGACGTGAAAAAGACGGTGTCTATTATAATGCTTCCAAAATGCATTGCATTTTTGCAGTGAATACACTGCGATCTTTAAAAGACCATTTTATGCATTACCACATAATTGCAGAGTGTGATATAATACAGTCTTGAAACTTGAAATTACGCTGAATAAGGTAGTTGGACTTCACATTCATTTATTCACTCCTTCCTGGCGTGTTCCGATTATAACTACATACATTCCCATGGATTTGAAGGAAGTGAAAAAAGTCCTTGGAAGTCATTTTGAACGAAAAACCGATAAAAATACACATACAATGAAAAGAATTAATTCTCCGTATAATTCACATTCACTGAAGTCAAAAATAACTACACGTAGTCATGTGTGGCAGCAACCTTCAAGTTGTAATTACTATAGACGAGGTGAACAGACAGTACAAATTTGCATAAACAAATAAAAATACTGAAAACGTTTGCTGCTAATTTCATACTTATATCTAGAGCAAATATGAAAATAAAAAAATAGAAGGAATGTAAAACTGTAAGGAAATAGATTAATTAATTATATTCAAGCATTAAACATTATTTTTCTTTTTTTTCTGCTACATTTATATTCTTAAAAAAAGTTTGAAAATGGAATCGTAACTCGAAATCCATTTGGTAATATGTATATGTTGAGTGTCCCTTTTATTGATACTAAATACGCCCCCTAGTCAAAATTATTAATAACGATATACGCGTAATAATCCAAGTATGCTCTGAGACTTGAGTATAAAAGACTTCTGAAGCCAAAAAGTGATTCGAAAACTTTCTCTCACAACTGTACTCAATTTGTAATGAGGTTAAATAGCCTAATTGAAGGAAAGCCTCATTAATGAATATAATAAGTAGAGAAATACATTATAAAAATTTATTCAAAATAATTATTTAGTTAATTATTAATGATTGTCTTATATCAAATAGTCTCTATCAAATAAAAAGTATTCATTAATATTAATTCTTAATTAGAGAATCCTTTTCTTTTATACAAAAAGAAATGTACTTTCGACATTTTTGTGAAGATTATTGATGAAAAAGTTTTTGTTTTAAAATTTATCTGACAGACTTTTTGTGACAACAGTCAACCAACATTTTCTAAGGTCATCAACATAGAGATGAGTTTTCAACCAAGAATGTTACTATTCTACACATAATTTTAAATCAAAGAAATTAACTTCTAACTGAAGAACACCAATTTTCAACTGAACATGAAATAAATTAACATTCATTTAAAAAAATAATTTTTAACAAAGAAAAAGAGCATTTTTAATGACATATTTAAATTCTCACCAAAAAAAAAAGATATATTCTCAACGAAAAATGTAAAAGTTGATATTTCACCAAATAAAGATATTAATTTTTAACCAAAAACAGTTGAATTCAACCAATAAATACTATTTTTTAACAAAATAATAGAATCCTCGACGAAACTGATGATTTTTAACTAAATCGTTGCATTTTTTATTGTTGAATTAAAAACGAGTAAATTTCTATGATTTTTAAGTCAAAAATGAAAACAAAATCAAAAATGTTGGTTTTTTTACGACAAAAAGATTAATTTTCTAAAAATCAGTTGAATTGTCAACAATGAAATGAATCTTCAGCCAACCAGTTGAACTTTTTACCAAAATAGTTGTACATTTCAATTTAAAATCACAAATTTTCAACAAAACAATCAAATTAAATTGAACTTCAGTTTATGGGAAATTCCCTGACTCTTTCAGGTTTTTTCTGAAACGGTAGTAAACCTTAAGGTACCAAATGCTCTGAACCATTGAAAGTTATAGGTTGTAAAGTTAAATTAGTTCATAACACTTTGAGGACAACTTCAGGTCAAAGCGAAACCGTAAACTATATCAAATCGAAAATATCATATTGCGCCTTTAAATTCTCACAACAAAACACAGTGTCTAACTGACAAGTCTATTTTCACGTAATATCCATTCAACGTACAAATGTTGCTATCACTTGTTTTCTTATCAGACTTAGTGCCTGCTGCGATAACTGAAAAAAGTTCAAAACGTACCACAACCAAACTAAGACATACCTTAATGAAGAAGGTCCCGTGGGCGAAGGCGCAGAACTACTTCCTCCAGCAGATTCGACTTCTTCCTCGCAATCTCCCTCAACAGATCCAAAACCCTCGTATCTTTCTTCCTCCTCGTGACTTTCAGTGACCTTGACCCTACAGGAAGTGGCATTACTTCGATCAGGACTGGCCGAAAACGATCCCGAATCGTGTTGAGCAGAAGTCGCGTGATGCAAATCAATGGACATTGAAAGCGAGGGTGGACCACTTTCGCTGTTCCATCCTGGCCTTCCGTTGTTTAAAATGTCCCTTTCTGGTTCTTTGTCATTCGTGGAATCATAAACAGGTACATCTGCAGAGGAACTGTTGACAACCAGCTCGTTGTTGTTAGGCACGTCTGCTGATGTTGAGTTATTGGTACAGGTGACACTTGCGCCCGGTGAACGGGAGCTTACCATCCTCGTATTTCCGCCAGCTCAACCAGTCAAGTTCCCGACAATCGTGAGAGTCGATCTTGAATACAAACTAAACGATATGTGGGTGTTATGATCAGTGCTGATGCGTGAGAATTGTTTTGCGGCTACAGCTAGAGCAAGAGGAGGGAATTATTGTGAGGAACGCCATGGAGGTCTCGAGCGAAACCAAGCGAAACTGAAATGCTGGTTGTGAACCAAACTGGCACACCGCGAGAGAGGTATGAGAGGTATTTACCACGGAGACTGACAATGAGTCATACCTGAGAAATGTCAGGAGGCTGACTGGCTGACTGAGAGAGATTCGAGATCTCTGTATGAGTGGGCGAGAGAGGTGCGATCATTCACCGTCCCTCTTCTCCACGGAGTGGAGGTGTTGCGTGCCGTGCACGGATTTAAGTACATACACTGGGTGTTGCAGAAATATTATTTAAAATCCATTCTTTATATGATAATTTCAAGTTTTCTCAAGAAATACATTTAGACTTCGCAGCCAAAAATGCAAACAAAATAGATGAATTTTGAAACAAATAGTTTACGTTTCAAACAAAAAAATAACACTATACCGAGAAAGACCAAAATTTCAAACAAAATAATGAATTTTAAACCAAGTAGCTCAATTTTCATCTATCGAGGCAAAAATAAAAAAATTAACTTTTCAGTGAAAAAAAATTAAAAACCAAAAGAAAATTGTTCGTGGCTTTTTGCGACCCAAATGCAATTATACAAAAAAATTAACGCATAGTTGAATTAGAAAACAAAAAAGTAGAACCTTAAATGAAAAGAAACGATTTTTCAAAATAATAGAAATTTCTACAAAACAATTGAATTTTCATTCCGAAAATATGAATTTTCAACCAAACCGTTGAATTTTTAGTCCATTAAGTTAAAATTTGAACAAATATATGATTTTTCTACAAAATAGTGTAATTTCCAAGCGAAAAACACGAATTTTCTACAAAAAAATAGAATTTTCAACCGAAAAATATGCATTTACATTTTAAAAAATGAGTTTTCAACCACATTAATAGTTGAATTGTCAAGAAAAAATTTGATCATATTGATATTTTAATTGAAAGATATTTTTTACTTTTTACATGTTCAACAAGATAGATATGAGCTTTTAACCAAATAAAAAAATGTTTAAACCAAAAAATGAATGCAATATATAGTCAATACATAGTATATACGTGAAGAATTCTTCATGTACAAAAAAGAATTTATACTAAAACGAAACCAATGAAAAGTTCGTTAATTTATTATAAACCAACATTTCGGCTAAATAAATAAAATATAAATGTACATAAATATACGAAATTTCCAGTAGTTTCGTTTAGCCATAAACATCTTTTGGTACATAAAGATCGTAAGACCTAAAAAAAACCCTTTCTCATTAACAGATCAATTTTCTGCCAAGAAAGACGAATTTTAAATAAAAAATGATGAATCTTCAACTGGAACAATGTTGAATTTTAAACCAAAAAGATGAATTTTCAACTAAAAAAAGATCAACTTTCAACCAAACACAGAATAGTTAAATTATCCGTTTAAAAGATTAATTTAAAAAATCAAGTAAACAGTTATATTCAATAATGTAGAGCTACTTTTACAACAAAAATATTGTTATTTTATTTTATATTGCAATTTAACAAAATTTAAGCGCGAAAAATTCTGTCTTTAAAAAAAATTCCCAGATATTGCATTTAAGCAGCAACCCTCTTTAATCAAATATAAAGGGTGGCAGTACAGAGCTAGGTAAATAAGCAACAAATATAGGAATTTGTTAGCAAAGCGAAAAAATATTTTAATTTTTTTAGTTACATATATCTTTTTTTTACTTATTTATTGTTACCAAATGCAAAATACGTGCTCGTTTATCCTAGCATTCAAAAATTAAGCATCACGCAAGAAGGACATAAGTACCAAAAATAGTATATTCTTATTCCCACCTTCGGCTTAGAACGTTGCAGCTGGAAATATTCGAATATTTAATTTGCTCTCTCTCTATCTCTCTCTCTCTCTCTATATATATATATATATATATATATATATATATATATATAAATAAATGTTGAAAAAATTAAATATTCGAATATTTCCAGCTGCATCGCTTTAAGCCGAAGGTGGGAATAAGAATAGACTATTTTGGGTACTTATGTCAGATTATTAAAATTTGAAGCTAAAATTGATGATGTTATTTAAAAATAAAAAAATTAATCCGTATTCAGAAGAGTTATACTTTGAATGCTTTAATTTGTGCAATTTAGATGAGAATACTTGAAATAAAAAACAATTTCATCTCCAAAAACTTACATTTTTTAGTTTAAATAATCGTTCGGTGAAATTGTCTAATGAAATTGGCCTTTCGGTCCAAGTTTGGTCACGTTATAGGCTTTCAGATGCTTCAGGCGATGCTTATCAAATATCGTATTTAGACAATTTCACCGAACGGCTTTTTCCATACATTGCATACGGAGTTCTTTGGCTTATAAGCCACTAAACTGACTAAACTCTCAAGAAAAAAAACCAAGGTTTTCCTGTTTGGCAACAAGGTTTTCCCGATTATTTAAACAAGAAAAGTAAGAAATTGTTTTTTATTTCAAGTATTCTCAACTAAATTGCACAAATTAAATCATTCAAAGTATAACTTTTTAATCTGGAAAAGCTTCATTCTAAAAGAACATCAAAATTAGAGAGTATTTTAAAATAAAACCTAGGTTTTATTGTATCATAGCCGTAGTCTACAAAATTAATAAATAATTAGAATTTAAAGTATCAAAAAATTGGAATTTTAAAACCAAATTATCAACTTTAATTGAATAATATTCTTAAGTTTTTACATTCTCATCATATATGATTGAGAAAGTATTAGAACTGTCCGAAATTTGACACCACAGTTTTTTAACTGATCTCCACGTTTCGAGACTCCCTGAATCCGAAAATCAAGTTTTTATGATGGCGTCAGCATGTCTGTCCGTCCGTCCGTAAATACGATAACTCTCGAAAAAAAGGAACGAATCAAATAGATCCATGGCACACTTTTTTAAAGTCCTAAAATAAAGGACGAGTTTGTTAACCAACCATTCTGGATTAAAGTTCAAAAAGTGAGCGCATTTTGAAATTTTTGAGACAATTTTTTTCTGAATTTGAAAGTTCTATGCACGAATATTTATAGAATTTAAAAAGACGAACAATTTATCATAATGACTTTTTTCGATAAAAAAAAATCTCAAGAGCTACAGCGTTTTCAACATTTTTTAAATCAGTCGATAATCCAAATTTTAAGCCAAACAACGCAAGATATGAAAAAAAGCCAAGAAAGAAAATAATGTAAAAAAGAAAAAATGAAAAAATTGGATTTTCTTGGAAAATTGAAAATTCAAATTTTGATTGCACAAAAAATTATGAAAAATCAAAAATTCCATTTTGTGGTCAAACTATGCAGGATACAAAAAAAGACGATTTAAGAAAAATTGTTATCCCAAAAAAGATCTACAATTTCATTAGGAATCACTTCTTGATAGGAAGTGTACTTTTTGTTTCATTGGTGCTTCGTGCTCGATAATATATTTATCCCGCGCTTCGCGCTCAATAATATATTTCCCTCGCGCTCCAATTTTATTTTTATGATTAAGACGTAACAATAAGGGGTTAATAATAAGGGGTTAATAAGGGGTTGGGGCGGACTGATTAGTTCAAACCGAGAGTCATAGCTGGTCAGTGTTTTATGCTGAGAAGGTCACCAACCTTCAGCAACATTGTGTTAAATGAGGTTCATACGATCCCATCTTTTAATACCCGGCCGTCCTCTGGGCACGAAACCAATATATATTGCACACCTTAAACGCAACATTTAATTTTTGATTATCCATTAATTTTTTATGCTGTCAAAATTTGAATTTTGAATTTTTTAAGTAAATTCAAAAAGTTGTTATGGTAATCTTGTAGGGAATTCAAAAATAAATATTTTTCGTTTCTTTTTTTGGATTTTGAAAATGCTATATCTCTGAAAATTTTCATTTTATCGAGAAATGTCATAAGGATAAACTGTTCTAATTTTAGAGTACTATAAACACACGCACATATAAATGTCAAATTTTGTAAAAAATGGCCTCAAAAAATATCAAAAAGCTCTACCTAAGCTATACCTAATTAAGCTGAAAACTCAAAACATGAAGAGACATATAAATACTGCGATCTAAAAGAGATCTTTTGGATAAAGTTTTATTGAAGCATTCCGAATGCAAAGAATAAAAATCTATAAGATTCCTAAATTTTAAATAGAAAAAATCAATTATACCAACATCAAACTAATTTTGCTTAACTTTTATTCATAATTTTGAATATTTCCAATAACTGAAGCCTATGTATAGCATTTAGCAATACAATTTTTTCAAATCGTCTTTATACAACTTCAGTAAGAATTGAATTTTAAAGGTCAACTATTTCCGCATCACCCGGTACAAAAATATCGTAAGCGGGATGAATGCCAGTCAAGTTCACAACTTATTGCTTATTGTAGTCCATATACATCTAAGATGAAGGACTTTATGTAAGAGACGGAAGCCTTATGCAGGCCTCGATGCAAAACGGAATAGAAGTTTAAAAAATTGGAATTTTCGGCGGCCATTGTTAAAAAAGTCAGAAACCAATTGGTGTCTTTCATGAAAGTCAGGCGCGAATTGGTAAGGTGGAATTTCAGAGAAAATCCCGATGGCTCGATATAATTTCGATAAAATGAATATGGGTCGACTGACTTACAAGATTCATATTTCTAATTTTAAACTATTTTCTTCAACCATTATCCCCAGACCGATTTCAGGGTTGCTACACAACATTCCAATTTCGAAATTCCCTGGCCAATTTTTTATTTTCCTTGATCGTTTTACTTTCTATTATTTATAAAAACAATCTGACACCTAGGAGATCAATGATGTTGTAAAAAAATGTGTTTCAAAGTCTGTTTTACGCACTTTTAGTGGCGACAGTCACACATAATGTTGTAAAGAATCATCCACAAATTACTTAAAACATACGTCAAATATATGAATTTTCAACCAAATAGTTGAGTTTCCAAATCAATTTTGTACAAAAAATGGACAAATTAAATTTTCAGTTAAAGTAATTCAGTTTCAACCTACAAACTTGAATTTTCAACAAAAAAGTTAAATTTTCAACCAGTGATGATCTTTGAGAAAAAATTAATTCTCAGCAGAAATTGAAAGTTGAAAATTAGACATTTTTTATTGTAAAGTACTTTTTTAACTGAAAATTTGACTTCCTTTTTTGTCGAAAATTTATCTTTTTTGACAGAAATTTAATCTTCGTGGTTGAAAATTAATTTTTTGCTAAAAATTTAACTAGCCTTACGCCAATTTTAAACGTACACATACTTACTATAGAAAAAGCGGTATAGCACATGTGTGTGGAGGGTATAAAAAATGCCACGAAAAAGCTTTACATATTTCTTGAATGACCCCTCGTTAAGTTTTTAGCCAAAATTAATTTTCCACTACGAAGATTAAATTTCTGCCAAAAAGATACATTTTCGACAAAAAAAGGAAGTCAAATTTTTAGTTAAAAAAGTACTTTTTAATTAAAAACAACTAATTTTTAACCAGGAAGATTAATTTTCTATCACTAAAGATTAATTTTTAACAAAAGACAGGAATTTTCAAACAAATATTCGAATTTTTAATTGATTTTTGAACATAATAGATACATTTTCAACCAAAAAAATTAATTAGTCACCAAGAATATTAATATTCTACCACAAAAGAGGAATATTTAACGAAATACAGGAATGTTTAAAAAATAGTTACATCTTCAACTGAAGAAAGTACATTTTCAATCAATCACGAATCATAAACCAAAAAAGACGAATGTTCAAAAAAATAGTTGAACCATCGACAAAGGAGATTAAAGTCTAACCAAACGGTTGTGATTTTTAATAAAAAAAAGGTGCGATTTCTACCAATATAAATAAATTTTCGAACTAAAAAGATAAATTTTCAACAAAATATTTAAATTTTCATCCACAAAGAATCACTTTATAACGAACTGATGGAATTTTCTATAAAATAATAAAATTAGTTTCAACTTCAGTGTATAGAAAATTCCCTGACCCTGTCAGACTTTCCTTAATTTCCCTGGCCAATTCTGTATTCCCTGACATTAACCAATGTTAAAATCCCTGAGTTTCCCTGACCCGTAGCAACCCTGGGTTTTCCATCCCACTTCGACCCTGATCGAAGTCATTAAACCGTATCTGATTCCAATGACGAATACGTGTAATACTTTCTTTCACTATATGCTTAAAGCGCGCCTTCTCATAATATATGGCCTTCGAAGCCTATATACGAAAATGCCCACTCATATGGAGAATTTCTAAACAGTGTGATCAAACCGAGATCATCGATTCATAAATAAAAATAAAATATCTTTCGGTTCAAATGCTTTGAAGTGTGGTTTTACATCAGGATGTTAGTCACTTTTCACTTTAAAGAAGGTGAAAAATAATGATCATATGCATACTCATATTAACTTGGTCAATTTGTTTAAACATCAATATTTTTCCACCCAGTAAAATGTATAGTATCATGTTTGATTTATGTTTAATCTAGTGGTCACAAAACAAAATTTGGATCACAAACAAGGACAAATTTCATCTGACTCCTGGGAGTTCCATTCTATTGTTTGGCTCAAATTAGACATACTTTTGTGACCTTTCTCATAATTTACAACTCTTCCTTTCATCCATTCAAACTCCGCTATATTATACTGGGAAGTAAATACAATCATAAGCAAAAGCAAAACATTTTTCCATAAAAAACAGATAAAATACGTTCCCGCATTAGCATGTTTTCAGATTTCATTCGCTAACGGAAAAATTTCTCGGAAATGTCACACCTTTGTGGCTTTCGAAAATACCCGATGTACTCAGTACAATTTATTATATATAACATTATTTTCAGATTTTTTAGTACTGTTACATTTGATAACAAAACAAATTATCAGTTGGCGTAACCAGCTCGTTTAAATTTTTTAAAACGGTATTTAACTTTTTATTTGTATATTTATCTTTGGATTCATACATTTACTGTATGTTCATAAAGATAAAGCGACATTAAAGCACATTCTGATTGTTTTTCGTGGCTCTGACAACAGCAGCATCAATTTTGACTTATGTGTTCAATTTATAGGTTTTTATCTACATTTTTCTACATATTATTCTACATTAAGATCAATGTTAAACAAACAACAAAAAAAACGAACTTTGGAACAGAGATAATATTTCAATTAAATTGACGCAATATTAAATTACTTATTAAGATTGACAGTGAAAAAAAACGTATTTTAAACAAACAAATTTTTTAATCAAAATAGACCATTTTCAACCCAAAAAATAGTTGAATAACCAACTAAATGATTAATCTCCATCTCCAATCAATAAAATAAAGGTTTAACGGAAGAGAGAAATTTTCAACAATGTAGTTGAGATTTCAACCAGAGATGAATTTGCAATTAAACTTTCAACCAGAGATGAATTTGCAAGTAAACTTTCAACCAGAGATGAATTTGCAATTAAACTTTCAACCAAGCAGTTGAATTTTTAAGAAAAAAAAGACAAATTCTTAACAAAAAATGTAGTTTTTGACATTCCAACCAAAAGAAGACTAAAATGATGGAATATTCAACTGGATTAGTTAAATCTTTAGTTAAAAAAAAAATATTTTAAACAAAAAATAAACGATTAAATAAATGATGAATCTTCAGCAAAGAAAATGAGTTTTTAACAAAAGAGCATTTAACTTTTTATTTGTGCATTCATCTTTGCATGCAGGTATGTACTATATGTCAAAATATTTGATATTTGATTTACATGTTTAACAAATATATATGAAGATTGCGTTTTTTGTTTTTATTGGCAACGTTCTTTCTTCATTGTCATAATACGATTTAAAAGTTTTAATTTTCCGCCTTTTGGGCTCATCAAGTTGTTAATTAGAATAATTGTATTTGCATATATACAATTATTGAAACATATTTTTAGAGTTGTCAAATTGGTTCTATTTATACATATTATTCCACATACATGACAGTTTTTTCTTCAAAAATTTATCTTAGAAAGTAGTAGATGAAATCTAGTTCCAGAGTAGTAGACGCATTACGCACGCTATAATTAATTGACTTTCTCAATGTAATTTCGTACGTATCGCTTCAATCAAATATTGAAGTTTACAGATCTGATCCCATTAATAATGATTTTCATTTGTCTGAAGTCACTTCACAAAACTTATCTTATTTGCGATTATAATGGAAAACATCTCCAATGACTATCGAAATCGCAAATAAATTTTGCATCTGAAGTTACATTTTTGAATAACTAGATAGAGTTACGTTACTTGTAACTATAATTAGTTACTGTTTCTAGATAGTGATTTTCATTTAGTCAAAAGTTACTTATTTCACTTCCTTAATTTTATAGTTTAAAAATGAAAATATCTAGCATGATAATATATAAAAATTGAATTTGAAAAGAAATATGCGATTATTGAATTTGAAATTCTTTAAATTTCTAAAATTTTAAGTAAAAATATTGCATTTTCAACAAAAACAGATGGCCTATTAACAAACTGCTCACATTTTTAACCAAAATGGTGAATGTTCAACAGAAGAGTTGAATTTTCCAAACAAGATAGATTTTTCAGGCACTTCTGTCAACCAAACAGTTGTATTCTTAACAAAAAAACATTAATTTTTTTACTAGAAGAAATAAATTTTGAAACAAAAAAGAATTTCTTTGAACAAAGGCGGTGAATTTTACTACCAAAAGGATGAATTTTTAACAAAAGTTACTTTTTAACTAAATAATTCAACTTTTTAGCAAAATAGTTGAATTCCTGACGAAAATTGTGATAGTTTATATTATTTAAAAAAAATTTGAATTTGAAATCAATCACATATGAATTAAAAACAGACGATTACTAAAAAAAAAGCTAGATATTCAATCAAAAGAGACTACCTAACATTCAAGTTCCAAGTTACGTTTCAAAATAGTAACAAAAATACGTTAAAACTTACAAATAACGTAACTTTTAAATAATTTAGTTGCAACAAGTTACTACCCAACTATGATACTGACTGTACCTTCGACTCAAATATTTGCCAACAATCAACCATTTAGTCATTGCACAATACTTTTATCTTTTACAATTCATCATTCTACTGTTTGTCTCATGCATATACATCGTAGGTTTTTATAAAGGTTTCATTACCTGTGTGGGGTTTACTCATTAAAATAACTATGGGTCTTTTTCTACAACTCGTTTTTCACTTGCAACCTTACCCTCATGAGCGAGGATTTTACATACAAAAAAAAGGACAAAAGTATATTTTATACTCGTGGCGCAATGAGTCTGTCAATTGTTCCAATTTTTTTATGTAATTGCACACCACACAGAAAGAGACACACTAATGCCTGCTGACGCACGTATGTCCTCAAAAAGCATTCGAGTTTCACCGCCAGCGAAAACTGGTGTTTCTTTAACAGATTTTTGACCTTTAATTTTCAGCTGTGACTGATTTTTAAAATTCGTAATGCGGAACTCGTCACTTATCACAAACGTGTTTTTTCAGGAACTGTCAAACAATAATAAAATTCCTTCTCATAAAAATATCAAACAGTAAACATGATGAAACACATCCTTGCTCTTCTCGCAGGCATATGCACTCAGTAAAGCAGGTACCCAAAAAAATCAACACGCGCGCCAAGGAAATGGAGAATCAACTCACCTGTTTATTTCATTCGTAAGTTATAAACCAAAACACTGAACTGGAATTCCACAATCCACACTTCGCGAGCCGTTTCTTATATCAAACTGGATCCAACTAAAACTAGTTTCGATTTCTGGTCTAGGTTTAGGTTTAGAATATACTGAGCGATGCACATTTGGAATCTCTGAGACACCTGACTACCTGAGGAGCGATCAAGGACTAACGTCTAACGGTTACGGAAATGGGGATTAGAATTTAAAATATGATGCACAGTTGCGATGGGCTTCGTTGGAATATAAATTCCAAACGACGCCAAACGCGACGACGGAATCAGAGCCAAGAGTGAAGCAGAAGCAGCACAACTAAATGAAATGAAGCATGAGAAGTGAGAACTAAAAGGAAAAGGTGTACCAGCAGCAATGTACGGACATCGCGCGACAGGAATCGTGACAGGTGCGCATGCGCGATCCAAGAAGTGGTAAAGTGGTGTATATACGTGAGTGTTGCACTGGCACGGCGACGGCAATCATACAGGTACGAGAAAGCACCAGTGTTTCTCAACTTCTTGTTGCTTTGTGTATGTGTTTTATGACATTTTTTATCAGACCTGGGTGATGCTGAGAAGAGGAGAATGGTTGTTTACTTTTAGCTTTGGTTGATAATCCCGTCTATTTGAAATTTTAAAGTATTTATGATATTTACTTTGTCAGGGTGTTTGCGCGGGCGCACACGAACTCCGCTCACGGTCAGGATTTCACCTGTAAGCTTTTGGGCCCTCTTTATTTTTGTCCTGAATTC
>JAAAKG020082065.1:2474-16752 GCA_010014905.2 Druon quercuslanigerum | reverse complement strand
GTCACTCCAAACCATGCAGTCATTCGCCACTCCAACTTAATGTCACGCTCCACTCCAAAGGGAGAAGCTCACTTCTGACTTAAAGTCAATATGCAATATGCCACCTTGAAAGAAAACATCACGTGACCCCCATTTTTCGTATAGTGGTTTAGAAAAATTGCAAAGCGATTGTACCGAAATGTACATTTTAATAATTTTTCTTTCAAAGCACTATACTAATTTTCGCTATTCCAATCTATTACAAAATTTAATACTGAGATTTAGAAATACTTTAACTTTTTATATGTAAGAGTCTAATATTCTTACGATTTATTCTAATCAAAGATATTAGTCTGGTATTTTCATAGTGACTATTTGACTTTTTATAACCGTACCTCGATTACCTCTAAATTCGTATATTTTATTTCAATTATGGATATGCGATAAAAGAAATATTAATACCAAAAGTCTCTCCGTGTAATAGACTTTTCTTTATGTCTTACGGCATACATTAATTAAAAGAAAATTGAACCAAAAAACAGTTTTTGGTACAATTCGTACCTTTTTCAAAAGGTGTTAACCTGAGTTTAGGAAGTTTGAATTAATCAAACGTAAGATTAATGTCGTAGAGTAAAAAAAGAACGTCATTGGTAATTTTTCCAATCAACAAACTTTTGCTTAGGTCAAATTTTAAAACAATAAATATGGTTATATTCGAGTCTCAAAAAATAAATAAGACTTTAATTAATTAATGACTATATTTTTAAAAAACAGATAAGAAAATTTTACTTATGTTAGGAAGGACGAACAAAAATTGACAGATTATAAAAATACCTGAAGACCACATTTATTGTTTTAAAATTTGAATCAAGAAACAAAATTTTGACTGAAAAAATTTCCAATGACATCGTTCTCTATTTTTGTTCTTTACTCTACGACATTAATTTTATATTTGATTAATTCAAACTTCGAAAACTCAGGTTTTCGAAAACCTTTTGAAAAAGTTAAGCATATTGTACTAAAACGTCAAGGATTGAGAAAGGGAGAAAGGAGGAGAAAAATGTTTTTCGGGTCAATTTTATTTTAATTTATGTGAACCGTAAGACACAAAGCACAATCTTTAACTTAACATTCATTAGGTGAACCAATGATAAATTATTATTTTCGAGAATTGAGGATTTTGCCACGCGCAAGGGAAATAACAGAAAAGATTATCTATCTCATAAAAATCTTTAATACAGCTAATTGACTAATTTCGTAATATGTTTGTTCTATAGCAATATTCCGTTAAATATGTAAGGTTTATTTGAAAACGAAAATTCTGATTGATTTTTGAAAACTGTTGCAGTTGAATGCTGTTGAATTTGTGCTTATCTACAATATATTCCTATCTCCTATAAAGTCTAAAGTCTTCCTTACATTCATAGATTATCTGAAAGAGTTAAAAGGGTTCTCTTAAAAAGATTATTATTAATTTTTATTTTAAAAATAGCCACACATTAGGAAATGATTTTATTAATAAAAAAGACAATGATATAAAAGAAAGTTTATCTAATGTAGCTTGCATGATTAAATGCAATTGTTGCAATAAAGTTTATGTTGGAGAAACTTGTAGGAGATTAAAGACACGAATAGAGGCACATAAGAGAGATTGTGAAATTGGTAATAAAACTGGACTTTCGCAATACGCTTGAAACAAAAAAAAATTTTAATTTTTATAAAAGTAATATTAAAATACTAGTAAAAGAAAATATCTCTTATAACAAAAATTTCGCGAATCAATTTTTGTAACAAAATATTTTGAGATTTGTGTTAACTCACAATCTGAAAGATGGCATATTATAAATTATTACCAATGCATTTAAAAAAACTATTTTTGAACAGGTATTTATATTATTTTTATCTTAATTATTTTATACTTGCGTATCAAACAAATTTTGGTTTTAAGTTTCGAACATAAACAACGTCTTTTATATTTTACTGACTCGAGAAAGGCACAAAGAGGTGTCGAAACCTCGGCTTTTTTGTGCAGACATTTTTATTCAATTTTAATTAACGAAAGTGAAAATTTTTAAACAAACGGATGGCCCAATTAATATTCATTTTCGCTATTTAAAAAAACTATATACTATATACTTTAGGATAGTGTCCGCTAAGGTCCAATTATTTTATCATAATTCATAAGTTTACTCAATTCTCTGGTAGTAATTTACAGCAGCATCATTTTTCTTAGAGTGGAAAGTAATAAACTCCTGCAATAAGACTGGAATCTTATTAGATGAATCGAATTGTAGGAGTACTTTCTGCTCTTTAACTACGAAAGAGCGCCGCAGGCTCAAGTCTCAAATGCCGCCTCTGTTGAACGAGGGTGAGAAATAAGATAGTAAAAATCGAGATAAAAAAGAAATAAGAGTAGAAAGTCTTAGATTGGACAAGCTTCTCCAGGCCAGACTCTGTGGTGTCACAGATATATGATAGTTGGTACACTGAACATATCCTTTGCTATTGCATAACTTCATTTCGCAAAACAACCTACATATCGAATAGCAACTGATCGGCTTTTATGGATTTCGGCATCGATTTTTTTTATATTAGAAACTCTTTTCTTGTTTCTAAACTAATCTATTTAGATTATTACATTTCTCAAACAGGAAAATAAAGAAGCGAAAACAATTCATCACTTCTAAACTTGATAATAGAGTGTAACCTGGATTTAGTGTCAGTTTTGGTACTGTTGGTGATAAAAAATGAAAAATAATGTAATACAGCAGCATGCAAAAGTACATCACTTTTTTGAAACTATGTATGCATAAGAAAATCGCCTCGAAATTGTTGGAATAAATGTTTACGAAAAACACAGTTAGCAAGTAGTTCCTTAAATGACTATCAATAAGTTAACTCCTCAAATATTTACAGGCGTTATTTAACATAGCCATAGATGTAATATCTCGGATATTTCAGTTAAGCATTTTGGATGTTAGAGAGTAACATCTCACTTTTTAAGATCTACAGATGCTATCTTTTAACATCTAGATTGTTGTCCTATAGTTAAACATAATATATATGTTAACCCTGATCATCTAGATGTTTCGTTGGAACATCCATTTTTCTCAGTGTATTCGCGTGTCAGATGGCGCTGTCGTCAAGCTCAAAGACAGGATCATTCAATCGCACGAAATACTTCGATCTGTCCTATCGGTTTCAACTGGCTTTAGATATCAAACCTCTACTGATGACTGGCATGAGCTCGCCATCGTGCTCATTTGCTGTATGTGTGCTTCCCGCTTCGAATCAACTGTCGCAATGTCATGAATTAGAACTGTTTGAAATTTGACCGAGTATTGAGGATTGATGCTACGTAGGTAGTTGCGGTTTTTTCTGAAATTTTAAAACTTTTTCGCTACTTTCCTCTTAGTTTAATAACAATTAATGCAAGTTGAACACAAAATCTTTTCATTCAATTTATTTTTGTTTATAACTATCTTCTCTTAGATAAGTTCTAAAAAGTTGAGGTATTTTCGGAAATGCTTAACTTTGTTTTGCTTTTTTAGTCATAAACAAATAATAAATAAATAACAGAGATAATCAAATCTTAAACAATCTCCTCCTTTTTCGTGAATATACAATTTTTGAAATAAAACAGATATTTAAAATATGCTTCGAATTTTCCAGATGGACCTCAAAGTCCATGGGAAAAGTTCAAAAAAACACAAGGGAATCTGCAGGGTAGAATGGGGGGGGGGTGATGGTCCTCCCACCTACTTCTCATTATTGTTCTATTCTTTGTCCTTGTCACATGTGTATGATACTGTTTTGTTTAAATTAATTTTTTTAACATCGTGGAAAGAATAAACATAATTTACTTTAAACAATACAATACTATTTAGAAAATTATTATTTTTAAGGTCCACTTATTATTTTTTCATAACTAAAAAGTCATAGCAAATCTAAAGATTTAAGAAAAAGATGCTTTCTAGCGTTACTCCTAGAAAATATAGCTATAAACAAGAATCAATTGTTTAAACAAGCATATTTGTTAAGTTGCATTTATTATTAACTCATTACGTAAAAGGCGGGAAAAACGTATAACATTTCAGAAGAAACCACAACTTTTCAGCATTAATAGGGATAACGATTATTATAAAAAATAATAATTTGACAAAATAATTTTTTTTGCTAAATTAGTTTACTGATTAACTCACTCCAATTGGAAAGTAGAGAAATAGTTGCAAATTTTAGAAAAAACAGCAACTTTCTGGCATTATTTATAACCACTAGACTAATAGTAATAATTTTTAGGGGAAAAATCAAATTTCAAAAAAAAAAATTATTCAATCAAATTCCACTTGTTTAAACAATTAAAAATAATTGAAACAATAATAATAAATATTCAAATTTTTTGTTTTAAAACTCAATTCTCATTTTTTTTACTTGAGGTTATTAATATTGATCTGGTACAATATTTATTATCATTAGTTAATTAATTATTAATTATTTAAACAAATTAAATTTGTTTTAATAATTTTTTTTCTCGAAAACTCGTTTTTCCCTCTAAAAATTATTACTATTAGTTTAATGGAGTATTTATGAACATTGGTTCATTAAATGGTAATTGTTTAAACAAATAGAATTTGTTTAAATAATTTTTTTCGGAAATATCGTTTTTCCCTTAAAATTTGTTACTATTGGTCTAGTGGAAATTTTAACAACATTGGTTAATTAATTTTTAAATATTTAAACAAATCCCAATTGTGTAAAAAATGTTTTTTCTCCAAAAATCGTTGAACTGGCAGTTTATTTTCATTAACTGACATAAATTTATTTTCAAATATTTTTCAATTGTTGAAACATTAAATTCTTATTTATTTTTAACTAATAATTCTATTCAACTAATAATTTGTTTAAATAATTCAAAATTATGGAACCAATACTGATAAATATTTCATTAGACTCACAGTAATAATTTTTATTAAAAAAAAATTCGAAACGAGATTATTTAAACAAGTTCCATTTGTTTAAACATTTGGAAATTAATAAACCTAATGGTAATCAATATTCCACTAGAACAATAGTAATATTTTTTGGAGAAAAACGAATTTTCAAACAAAAATAATTCAAACAAATTCCACTTGTTTAAAAAATTAAAAATTAATGAACCAATGTTATTAAATATTCCACTAGACTAATAGTAATAATTTTAAGGAAAAAAAACAAATTTTCGAAAAAAATTATTTAACCAACTTCCATTTGTTTTACTAATTAAAAATTAATTAAAAAATTATAAAAAAATATGCCACTAGACCAATATTAATAATTTTAAGTATAAAAAAGACCAGAATACAGTGCTCAGAAGGTCGATTTCATGAAGAATTGACATTTTTGGTTTTAAGGGTAGTTTTCACGTACTCGTGGGATTTTTCCCCGTGTATTTTACATGGTAAACTTTAACTTTTAACGTTAAATTTTGGACCTTAAAAAATATATATCCTTTAAAATATGCATTTTACGCAAAAGTTGCTAGAAACCTTTTGGTCTTAAAATAGGCCATATTATCTAGAAAAAAAATTTCCAGATCGAGAAAGTCATTTTTTGATAATTTGTTTAAACAATTGTGATTTCAACAAAAAGGACCACTTTTTCGAAAAAAAACGCCGGGTATATTCGGATTCAGTAGCTTACTCCTAACAGAATCCCAATCCTTTTTTTCTTTTATCACTAAATCTAAATAACTTTTTTTTTAAACAGCGATCTTGTCAAGGTAATCTGATATTAAATTATTTGAAAAACAATAATCTACAACCTCTTTGAATGCGCCAAAACATGTAACAAATTGCATACAATAAAAATTACAGGTTGTTGTGCAAATTTCGCGTAAAACAACCACTTTGTTTAATAAAATTTTACACGAATTTCCATTAAATCCTGCACTTCCATATATGATTTCTCGTTAGTGTTCTAAAAAGTTGAAGTGCCCGGAGAGATTCTCACGAGCATCAAAATATTCTCGAGAATATACTCGACGTGTATGTGATTTGGGAATTTAATGAGCATTTTTAGGCATTTTGAATTAGATGTTTAAAAAGTCGTATTTTCTATCTTTATTAATTATAATTACATTATTTAAATTTCCCGGGAAAATGTATCGCTTCAAATTGAAAAGGGCGCTAAATTTAAATAATAAAAAAAGTCATAATAATGGAAAACATATTTATTATTCGTATTGAACAGTGCCTTACTCAGGATTGCTACAATATGCCAATTTATAAATTTTTCTAGGTATAAAACCAACCTTACACTTAAATGATTATTAATATTATTGCAAAAAAATTTTGTTTCTCAATACATTTTAAACACTTTTACGTTGAGTTTTCAAATAGAGAAGATAAATTTTGAGCCTGAGAAAGGAACTTTTTTAACTACCACCCAAAAAAATAATTTTCTACCGAAAAAGACTCATTTTCAACAAAGTACATAAATTGTCATCTAAAAAATACCAATTTTCAAGAAAAATTAGAATAGTTGAAATGTTAAAAATATAAATGTTCAACAAAAAAAAAAAGCTTTTTTTAACCAGAAATAGAAGAATTAAATTTTCATTAAAAAAAACAATTTTCACGCAAAAAGGATGAATTTTCAACAAAATAATTCAATTTTAAACCCTAAATGTAAGTTCTCTACGGAAAAAGATACAGCGTCAATAAAATATTTAAATTATATAAATTAATTATAAATTTTTAAATTAAATCATAAATTAATTTAATTGTCAATTTATAAACCAAACCTTGAATAGTTTAATTTGCAGTTAGAAAAGTAAATTTTAAACAAAGGAAGAAACGAGTTTTCAGCAAAATTACTTAGTTTTCAACTAAAAATATAAAATTTCAAAAAACTTAGATTCAGCTAAAAAATAAATTTTCAACTAAAAGGAAATGAATTTGTAGCGAAATAAATTATTTTTTATAATAGTGATGAATTTTTGACCAAATAGGGAATTTTTCAATACAAAAGATGAATTTTCTATAAAAAACGGATTTTTGATTAAATATTGTTTTTTCTAACCAAAGAAACGAATTTCTAACATAAAAATATAATTGTTAAGTTTTCTACAAAAAATAAAATTTTATAGAAAAAAAGATTACATTTGTATCAAAAAAGGTATAAAGTTTTCCACAAAAGATGGAATAGTTAAAGTGAATTTTCAACTAAAATGATAAACTTTCCACCAAAAAAAAAAGATTTAATTTTTAACCCAACATATGAAGTTTTAACTAAAAAGATAAAATTTCTACCAAAAATTAAATATGCTTAAATTTTTAATTAAGAAAGTAAATTTTCAACCAAAAAGTAAACGAATTTTTAACAAAATAGTTAAATTATTAATAAAAAACTACATTTCAATTAATAAGGTAAATTATGTACCACAATAGATGAATTTCTAACAAACTAAATGAATTTGCAATCAAATATTTGAATTTGTAAAAAGAATTTTCAACCAAAAAGATAAGTTACTCACCAAGAAGCTTAAATATTCTCCCACTAATTTGAATTTTTAATAAAATACAGGGATTTTTAAACAAATATTTGAATTTTCCTATTGAGAAGATAAATTTTGAATCAAACATGCAGAAGGTAAATTTGCAGTTAAAACAGGTAATATTCAACTGGAAAACATAATTTTTAACAAAATAATTCAATTTTTAACAAAAAAATGTTTGTCAACTAAAACGATACATCCCCAACCATATAAATGAACGTTTAACAATGTTTCAACTAAGTAGTTGAATTTTTAACCAAAAAGGATGAATTCTTAACATCTCAACAATAAACGTGATATTTTATATTTCAGCCAAAAATTTTAACTAAATAGCAACTCTGTAATTTAAAAAATTATATCTTTATTTCTCTCTAGAATGTTTTTGTAAAAATATATGTAGTATTTATGATATATATTTGTTTAAACAATAAATAAATAAATACTTAAACAATAAATTTAAATATTTGATTGAAAATTTATTTACTTGGTTAAAAATTTATCTATTTTGGTACACAATTCACCTTATTAATTAAAATTTAGTTTTTCATTATTAAGATTTAGTTTTTTAAACTAAAAATGTAACTACCATTTTCTGTTGAAAACTGAAACTTTTTATGTAAGTTGAATCTTAGTTGAAAATTATATTATTTCGTTGAAAGTTTACTTTGATTTTATTAAAAATTAAGTTTTTTACTGAAAATTTAATTATTCTATTTTTAGTTGAAAATTTATCTGTTTATATATTTTTGGTAAAAATTAATTTATGTTCTTGAAAATTTAATATTTTGTTAAAAATTCGTTTCCTTTTTGGTAGAAAATTTATTTTACTGATTAAAAGTTTAAGTATATTTTATTTTTGTTAAAAATTTTATCTTTTTAGTTGAAACTTCATATGTTGGGTTAAAAATGAAATGTTTTTTCAGTTGAAGATTTATCATTTTGGTTGAAAATTCACTTTAACTATTCCATCTTTTATGGAAAAATTACCTTTTTCGATATAAATGTAATCTTTTTATCTATAAAATTTTCTTTTTTGTAGAAAATTTAACAATACTATTTTTGCGTTAAGAATTCGTTTCTTTGGTTGGAAAAAAAAAATTTAGTTAAAAATCCGTTTTTTTAAATAGAAAATTCATCTTTTGTGTTGAAAATTTCACTATTTCGTCAAAAATTCATCACTGTGATAAAAAATAATTTATTTGGCTGCAAATTCATTTCTTTTTAGTTGAAAATTTATTTTTTAGCTGTATCTAAGTTTTCTTGAAAATTTATATATTTAGTTGAAATTTTAAAAAAATTTTGCTGAATAATCGTTTCTTCCTTTGTTTAAAATTGACTCCTCTAACTGCAAATTAAACTACTCGAAATTTGGTTTACAAATTTATAATTTTTAGTTGAAAATTTATATATTTTATTGAAAGCGTATCTTTTTTCGTAGAAAATTTACCTTTAGGGTTTAAAATTGAATTATTTTGTTGAGAACTCATGCTCTTTAGTTAGAAATTGATTGTTTTAATTGAAAATTTAATTCTTATATTTTTGGTTAAAAAAATCTTATTTTTTGTTAAACATTTATTTTTTTAACATTTCAACTATTCTAATTTTCGTTGAAAATTGATATTTTTTAGATGAAAATTCATGTACTTTGTTGAAAAAGAGTCTTTTTTAGTAGAAAATTATTCTTATGTGTGGAAAATTCAACTATTTGTTTAAAATTTTATATTTTTGGTTGAAAATTCCTTATTTTACTTAAAAAAATTACTTTCTTAGGCTCTTCATTTGAAACCTCAAATAAAAAGTGTTTAAAATGTATTGAGAAACAACATTTTTTTGCAATAATATTAATAATCTTTTAGGTGTATAGTTGGTTTTATACCCAGAAAAATTTAGAAATTGGAATATTGTAGCAACCCTGAGTAAGTCACTGATTAATACGAATAATATGTTTTCCATTATTTTGACTTATTTTATTATTTAAATTTAGCGCCCTTTTCAATTTGAAGCAAAACATTTTCCCGGGAAATTTAAATAATGTAATTATAATTAATAAAGATAGAAAATACGACTTTTTAAACATTTAATTCAAAATGCTTAATTATGCTTATTAAATTCCCAAAGCACACAAACGACGAGCATATTCTCGAGAATATTCTGATGCTCGTGAGAATTACTCCGAGCATTTCAACTCTTCAGAACACTAACGAGAAATCTTATATGAAAGTGCAGGATTTAATGGAAATTTGTGTAAAATATTATCAAACAAAGTGGATGTTTTACGTGAAATTTGCACAACAACCTGTAATTTATGTTGTATAGAATTTGTTACATGTTTTGACGTATTCAAAGAGGTTTTAGATTCTTGTTTTTCAAATTATTTAAAATCAGATTACCCTTGACAAGATCGCTCTTTAAAAAAAAAGTTGTTTTCGATATAATGATAAAAGAAAAAAAAAGAAAGGCTTGGGGTTCTACTCGGAGCAAGCAAATTGTTTAAACAAATTATGAAAAATTACTTTTTTGATCTGGACAATTTTTTTCTAGATAGTGTGGCCTATTTTAAGACGAGAAGGTTTCTTGCAAATTTTGCGTAAAATGCATATTTTAAAAAATATATATTTTTTAAGGTCCAAAATTTGACCTTTTGCACTAACTTTGGGCGTTAACTACTGGTGACCTATTCAATATTTCTGAAATTTGAAATTTTAATTATTTCTCAAGAAATTTACTGTTTGTAATATTTACAATTTTATTGTGGATGTTATTAGATTCAAAAGTATTTTGAGAAATATTTTCCAAATTATTATAGCTCCAAGCAATGAGTTATTTCAATTTACACGAATTGTCAAATGAAAAAAATTTTTAATATGTAATTTTAGGATCGAAAGCATCGGTAGATTTTTTTGATTCGTGCATTAAAAGTGTCCATACACTTTAGCCTTTAAAATTTTGTGATAGGTTTTTCCAAATTAAACATGGCGGCATCCAATATGGCGGCCCAAATAATAAATTTTTTAAATTTTTCCGGTACTTTTTCCTGCACTAACAATATTTTTCATTTTTGATCAAAATCAGTGCAAATTAGTATTTTTGGGTCGCTGATTAAAAATATGCTACCAGATTTTCAAAATTTAAGTTGGCAGATCCAATATGGCTTCCGAAAATTTCGAAAGTTGTTCAATTTTCATCAAAAATTTTATCGAGGGGTTTTTTGAATTGCTGATTACGAATATGTTATCAGCTTTTTTAAATTCAAGATGGCAAATCCAATATGGCTGCCAAAAATGTCGAAAAATGGTTCAATTTTAATGATAATTCGTAAAAGAGGGTTTTACGGATCCCTGATTAGGATGCTGTTATCAGATGTTTAAAATTCAAGATGGTGGATCCAATATGGCTGCCAAAAATTTCAAAAAAAAATTCAATTTTCATGAAATTATGAATGGGGAGGTTATGGGTCGTGTTTCTTAGCCGACATAATATGGTATCATGTGTCGTTGTCCGGCTTTTACCACGAGAAAGTAAACGCAATGAAGAAAGCCTATTCTTTTTTTTTTTAATTTTTTCAAATTTTTCAAATTTTTTTTATATTTATTAATTTTTTTTATATTAAAACCTTTTATCATCAATAATCCAAAAACTTAGTATAAGATTCTAACTTATTTATGATAAATTGAAAAGCAGGGTGTGCGTGAATATACATCGCACATCTTACAGATTTTCTGTGTCCTTGAACCACATTTTTTAAAAATTTGAACGTTTTTGTTTTGATTCTACTGTTACAGTTTCATGTAATTTACTTATGTTATCTATTTAATTGCTAGACGTAAAAATAAATGTGTTATCTTTTTAGGAATAAGGTGTTTTTTTTTAATTTGAATATCTTCATGAAAATTGAACAATTTTTGGAAATTTTTGGCAGCTATATTGTATCCATAATCTTGAATTTTTTAAATCTGACAACAGATTCGTAATCAGCAATCCAAAAACCACTCCATAACATTTTTTATCAAAATTGAAACATTTCCGAAAATTTTGGCAGCCATGTTAGATCCGCCATCTTGAATTTTGAAAAGCTGATGGCAGATTCGTAATCAGCGAACCAAAAATGCCCCTATATCAATTGTCATGAAAATTCAACAATTTTTTGAAATTTTTGGCAGCCATATTGGAAACGCAATCTTGACTTTTGAAAAACTAATAGCAGACTCATAATCAGCAACGCAAAAAAAACCCTATACTGATTTTTATCAAAATTGAAAAAAATTGTTAAAGCAGGAAAAAGCATCGTAAAATCAAAAAAATTTTGAATTTAAGCCGCCATATTAGATGCTGCCATTTTTAATTTGGAAAAACCTACCTCTACATTTTAAAGTTTAGAGTGCATGGACACTTTTAATGTACAAAACAAAAAAATCTACCGACGATTTCGATCCTAAAATTACAAAGTAAAAATTATTTTCATTCGAAAATTCGTGTTTTTTGTTAAATAAACAACTATAACAATTCAAATATGCATTTTTTTCAATCCTATCTGCAGAAATCGAAAGCTCAGACAATTTTACGTCGGAAATAGGTATTCTCAATTTTTTCTATGACCCATTTCATAGTTAATAGAGCAGTAAATAGCTTAAACTTGCTGTAAAATTTTTTGTTCTTCAGGCATTAATAGGTTTAATTTCTCTAAAAATCCGCTGAAATCCGTGAAAATCCATTAAAAGCTTTGGAAATGATAATAATCCATTAAAATAAGTAAAAATCCTTTCAAATCCCTAGAATATAAAATAAATTAAATTCAACAGTTCTTGAAAAGTTTTAAAATTCTTTAGTATTTTTTAAAGTAGCTTAAAATCTTTTAAATCATTTATAATTCCGTAAATCCTTTAAAATAATTGTAGGTTCTATAAAATCCCTTAAAGCTTGTGAAATTCATTCTCTTAAAACTTTTAGAAATGCTATAAAGTTCTTGGACATTTTCTAACATTTTTTGAATAAAATAAGACCTTTCCAATCCCTATAAATCTGTGAAATCTTTGGAAAATCAATAAAATCCTTTCCATTTTGTGAAATTCCTTGTAATATTTGAAAATACAGGCATCCCTTTAAATTTCATTCTCTATAGCTTAATTTTCTAAAAACCCCTTAAAATTAAGATTACAAAATTTGCAAAATCCTACAATTTTTTTGAAATCTCTTGAAATACCGTAAAGAAGTTTAAAATAAGAAGACATATAATATCGCGAAGCCATTAAAATAAGCAAAAATCATTTTAAATCCCTAGAAAATAAATTAAATTAAAGTAAAAATTCCGTAAATCTTTCAAAAAAATTGTAGGTTCTATAAAATCCCTAAATCTTGTGAAATTTATTGAAATGACTTAAAACATGCGGAAATGCTATAAAATTCTTTGACGTTTCTTAAAATTTGTTGATCTCTAAAAATTCTTTGGAAGCGTTTAAAATCAAAAAATATATAATCGAAAGAATTAATTATAATAAGTAAAAAGTCATTTGAATTTCCTTGCGTATAAATTATATTAAACTTAATAGTTATTTTTTTTAGTTCTCGAAAAAAACTCGCTAGAATTTATGGGCATATTTGAATGGGGGGGGGGGGGGCGTTGCACATTTCAGAACAAAACATAAAAGTTAAAATTCCTTAAATCGTTTGAAATAATTGAAAATCTTATCAAATTTATTCAATTTCAGTTAATTATTTGAATTATCTTAAAATGAAAAATATAAAACCTGAAGTGAAAAATTTCAATCTTTTAAATTGTTGTTAAAAATATAAAGTTCAGTGAAAAAAGCTTTTAGGTTATTTATGGATTGCCCCTAAAAGATATTCATCTTCCTTTTTCTGTGGAAATATTATATAACCAGGATATTTTTATGCTTGCATGCAAAAATAACACAGACGCTGCATTCAATACAAGTTGACGTGGAATTCTTTGTTGAAAATTTATCCTCTAGCTGCTAGCATGCATTGCACAGCGATTATAAAGTTTGAAAGTATTTGAGGTGGAAAAGCACACTTCCCTGAAAACCAGCTTTGAAAGTGGTAACTGCATTTGTTTCTTTATGCGTGCGAGGCTGATGCAGCGGACGTTAAAACAACCAAGGAAGTGCTGCAGGAAAAACAAAAAAAAAATATCGCTTTGTTGTCTCGAGCAGCAGGATCATTAAAAAAACAATGGAAAACCTCTTCAGAGAATAATATAGATATTGCTTACGTTATATATTATATTCGAGCTTTAGGAGAGTGCATAATTATTCATGACATTTTTTGTATGATACAAACATGTGCGTCAACTTATGAAATTTGAATTAAAAACAGGCTTGTCTTAAAAATTGACTAGCTCTACGAAAAATGAAAGTAGCAAGTTTATTGAAAAGCTATTAGAAGTCTGAGTTAATTTAGCGTCGATTGAGCTCTACTTGAAGTAAATTCGATTATTAGTAGCCGAGATAGCCTGTGAGAAAGAAAGACATCATCTCCAATTATCATAAAAAAATGTAACAACAGAAAAACGGTCGGCCGCGTGGCAGTCGAGCAGTGGTATCTTCACGCGTCTTGAGCAAAAAACGGTCGTCCGCGTGGCAGTCGAGCAGTGATATCTTCACGCGTCTTGAACAAAAAACGGTCGGCCGCGTGGTAGTCGAGCAGTATAGTAATTTCTTCACGTGGCTTGGCGAAAAATGATCGGCCGCGTGGCAGTCGAGCAGTGATATCTTCACGCGTCTTCAGCAAAAAATAGTCGGACGCGTG
>JAAAKG020082054.1:0-16752 GCA_010014905.2 Druon quercuslanigerum | reverse complement strand
TTGGACAAAAATTGGACCATTTTGAAAGAAACCGCGATTTTTTAACTCTATTCCAAGAGAAAATTACTAAAAACAATAATACATTGTTTAAACAATTAATTTTGTTTAACTTATCAATTATTCACCTTACTCTAATTTTAAATTGAATAAAAAAATCAAAAATCTATGAAAAAACTGTTATTTTTTAACATAATTCTAAGATAATATTATTAACAAAAAAATAATATATTGTTCAAACAATTATGTTTGTTAACGTTAACTATTACCATACTCTAATTGATCATTGGACTAAAATTGGACCATTTTGAAAGAAATCGCAAATTTTTAACTCTATTACCAGAGAAAATATTTAAAAACAATTAAAAATTGTTTAAACAATTAATTTTGTTAACTTAATCAATTATTCACCTCACTCTAATTGAAAATTGGATAAAAAATCGAAAATCTATTTAAAAAACTGCTATTTTCTAACATAATTCTAAGATAATATTATTAACAAATAATAAAAAATTGTTTAAACAATTATATTTTTAAAAATTAATTACTCTTATTGAACATCGGACAAAAAGTGGAACATTTTTCAGCAAACCACGACTTTCTAACTATATTTTACAAAGATAATTTCTAAAGGATATAATCCATTGTTTAAACAATTTATAAGAACATCTATTCACCAGTATAAAGTTTTTATGTACTAGAAACCATCTGTATAATAAAAAAATAGAAAAAAAATCACAATCAGCTCCAGAATTCAGTAAAATCTAATTTTTCACTTATGTGTTTTTTGGAACCCCATAAAAAAAAACTTACGGGGTTGACATTTAAAAAATAAACTTTTATTCGTACTCTATGAATAATTATGAAGAGAAAAGTTGATTTCTAATTTAATTAACCTAATATTGACGATTCCGAATAAAATTTTCCAAAAATGTTTTTTTAGGGGGAATGCGTGTTAAATTTCATGGGGCTTACGGAACTTAAAAAAAAACTTTTTTCTGAAAATAACGCATCTATATTTTTGTAGATTCAACTAAAAAATTTTCCTTTTTTGTCTAATTTCAAGAGACTAATGTCAAATGAATAATTTCTTAAAATTAAAGAATGAAAAAGTGTTTTTGTTAAAAATCCAGAAAAAAAATATTTATTCAATTCAAGGAAGTTAGGAAAATAAAAAATAAAAAAATTCTAGTTGAATGGTCTGTTATTGTGACCGAGTTTCAAATACGGAAATATGAGTTTGATAAGAACAAATGTTTTTCTTACACGTGTTTACTGGCACATTAAACACAGACGATAACCTAATTGTTGTTGAAGTTTTCGACGCTTTTGAAGGTTACTGTCTCAAAATTCATAGTGTATAAATAGCCCGACACCAGAATCCTGATATCAGTACAAAAAATTTTATTCTGCGACAAGTGTTACTTTTGAATTTTCTCTTATCTTTTTTAAATAGTGCCATCATGAAGTTATTAATCTTTGCTTTCTTGGCACTTTTTATCGGTAAGTACAAGTGAAGAAATTTAATTAATTTAATTAATTTAATTAATTTTTCCTGATTTTTTTTCAATAAATTTTACAATTTTATTCATATTTATCAGTGATGGTTAAGTTAATTTTAAAAAATACACGAGAATTAACTATAAACATTTAGAATTTAAAACGCGATATAATTTTTAATACAAAATAAAAATTTTGATTTATTTATTTGTTTTTATGATTAAATAAATTTAATTTTCATAAAAATCTTTAGAAAATTCAAAAATATTTCGGAAAATTTAACATATGTCAAATCAAAATTTTAGTAAAAATTTAATCTTCAACCATATGGTTAACTTTTTAAAGAAAAAAGATGAATTCTCGACGAAAAATATAATAGTTGATACTTCAGTAAAAAAGATTTCTCCTATACAGTTGCATTTTCAAACAAAAAAATTTATTTTTACAACAAATTTTCTATCAAAAAAGACGATTTTTTTAATACATAAATTAAGTTTCTAGCAAATAGTTGAATTTTCAAACGCAAAGATTAATTTTTTACCCGAAAAGACAACTTTTTTAAGAAAATGTTTTTTTTTACGAAATAGTTGAATTTTCTACCAAAAACACGAATTTTTCTTTAAACAGTTAAATTTTAAGCCCGTGAATATAAATTTAAAACAAAAATTGCAACCATTATTTAAATTTTGAACAAATTATTAAAAATTAAAAAAAAAGTCGTAAAAAAAATGAATTTTTAACTAAAATTATTAATTTTCAAACAAAAAAATAAAGCTTTGAAAAGTAGTTCAGCTTTTAACCAAGGAGTTGAACTTTTAAAAAATAAGTTAAATTTTAATTTAAGAAAAAAACAATCTCAAAAAAAAATGAAATTTCAACTAAAATTATGATCTTCAACCAAAAAAAAAATATATTTTAAAAAATTAGTAAAAGAAAAAGGTAACAAAAAAAACAAATTTTGAACTGAAATTATGATTTTAACCAAAGAGTTTAATTTTAAATAAATTATGTAAATTTTAATTTTTTATATGATTTTTAACGAAAAAAACTTTCAACTAAAATTGTGAATTTTCTACAAAAAAAATTAATAATGTAGTTCAAATTTCAAACAATGAGTTTAATTTTCAGTCTAAAAAAATAAGTTTTAAACAAAAAATGTAATAATTGATATTTCAACAAAAATAAATTTTGAACGATAACGTCAATTTATTAAACAAAAGTATTAATTTTCTATCAAAAAGTTAAAATTGTAACTTAAAAGAATCAATTTTCAATCAAAAATCGAATAGGTCAATTTTCAGTTGAAAAAATTGATTTTCATTAAAACCAAAATAAATCATCTATAATATTGATTTTCTGACAAAAAAAAAGAATAATTTTCAACATAAATCATTTTCTATCAGAAAGACGAATTTTTAACAAAATACATAAATTTTTAACAAAACTGGAATTTTGTACCAAAAAAGATTAATTTTCAGAAAATTACATACACTTTTAAATAAACATTTTGAATAATAGATGTAATGTTATTCCAAATTTTATATTATTAAGTTTTAGCTTATATTTTTCTTTTCTAAGATTTTTTAAATAAAAAGTTGAAAATGTAAACTAAAAAAGATCAATTATCAGCCATAAAATGGTGCATTTAAATTTGTATTGAGAAAAATTAATTTTCAATGAAAAAGAATAATTTTTTACAAAAAAAAACCAATTTTTAACTAAAATTTTAAATTTGCAAAAAAATGACCTTAATAAATTAGCTTAACTTTTGACCAAGTAATGGAATTTTTAAACATTAAAGATTAATTTTTAGTGAAAAGTAAATAAGATGCTAATTTACCAAAAAAGACGAAATTTAAAACTATTTTTTTCAACTTCGAACCAAAAAAGATTTTTAGGTTCAAAATTTAAAAAAAAATTAAGCAACTTATAATTTCAAGAAAAAAAAATCATTTTTAATGCAAAATAAAAATTTCAAATTACTATTTTTTAATTTTTTGTTTGTGTGCTGAGCGGTTATACAAATAGAATTTTCAAAGGGTTTCTGGAGAAAATTCCAAAAGAATTTTTAAGATTTCAAATATGATGAAAAAGTATCTAGAAAATTTCGAAGAAATTTGTTTTTAATGGGATTTGAGTACAAAATTTGGAAAAAAATTAAGAATATTTTATAAATGTTCGGAAACCTTTGAAAGTTTCAAAATATTTGTAATAGCTCAAAAATTCCGAAATATCTTTTTAAGCGCCTCGAATTATTTCTGAAATTTTTTTAATTCTTCCGAATTGATTTTTGACAATTTTGAATTTCTTATGTAATGTTTTATAAACTTTTTAAAAATTATTATTTTTTTAAAAAACAAATTTCATTTCAATTTCTTTTTAAACATTTCCAGTTAAAAATGATGTAAATCTGAAGACTTAAATTTAAAATTTATACAATTTTTAGTATTTCAACTTGATAAGTCTTGATTTTTATTATTATATTATCAATATTTTAATTAATTAAGTATTTTTTTTTTCTTCAAAATTTAACTATAAAAAAAACATTAAAAATTATATCTGTTAAATTATAAACATTAAAAATAGAAGAGCCTTTAACTTAGGGTTCCAGAATCAATCATAAAAATATTTTCTTTTTTAAGTTATAAAAAAATACTTGAAAATTAAGAAAATAATTGTAAATTTGAGAAAAATTCTGATTGGAACAAAAATCTATTTCTTTTAGCCAAATAAATTTCGTTAACTCAAAGTAAAGCTGATAGATTTTTTTTACTGAAAAATATACACCGGCAAAAATTTTTGAATTCGAATACAGTAGTGCATGAGGACCCAGTATATAAAAACTAGGTCACACTTACAATTCCAGAATAGCGCCTTCTCCTTGTTTCAATAGAATTAAAAATTTTATACCAACGCGTTATTTTGTTAAATTTTTTTATTTTTTACTTACCCCATTCTCATAAAAAAAATTTTAATTACTATATATAGTCCTAAATAAGTTTATATATTTTTACAAAAAATTATAAGTTTTTCGCTGCTGAATCAAGAACAATTTTGAAAAATTGAATTAGTAATTTTTAACTAATGTTTCGCGGCCTACTTTTTGCAATAAAGTATCTTTTTCGAAAAAAAGCTGATGCTTACTTAAGCCGAATCCTTTTTACAAAGCTTGATAAATAATGGCAATTTTCTATGGAAAATTAGAAAAATTTAAAATTGAAAACAAATGCTGAAAATCGAAAATAGAAGTCTGTTGAAAGTAGCGCATGAGGACCCTGAAGATTCATAATTACTTTATAGCTCATTAATCCATTGTAATTGTGAGTTATTGAGAAATTCTTATTTTTCTCACCTTTGTTTAAACAACCAGACAATAATATTTGGAAAATAAAGACAGACTAGGTCACGTTAAAAATTTCTCAACATGCCCTTCTTATTGTGTCAATAAAGTCAAGAATATCAACTCTACTGCGTTATTATAAAAAACAATTCTATTTTTTACATTTTCCATGTTTACAAATTTTTTAATTATGAAAAACAGTTCTAATTCATGTTTTTGTTTGTACCAAATATTTAGTTTTCCACTTTTGAATTAGGAAATATCTCGTCTAATAGTACTTTTCTAATAATTTTTGGTGGCTCACTTTTTCGCTGATAGATTCTGTAAAATTTTACTAGTAATTACTTTATTGTTAAATTAATAGACCCTCAAAAAAAGAAGTAATTACGTAATTTATGGGTGCCCCCTTACAAAAATTAAAATAAATTTGTCAAAGCAGGGGCCGTGTGGCTAAAAAAAAGGGTCTCGTAGCCTATTAAGACGTTAATTAATTCGTTCAACCCCCCTCCCCTTATGGGTCTCTCCCCTACTCCTCCTACATTGTACCACTCTCCCTCCTCGTCACCCTACTTCCCCACCCCTACCTTTATTTTTCCCCACTTTCCCTAATTATCTCTCTTCTCATTTTCCTCTGCTTTATCTACTACCCTCCATCATTTCCTCGCCCTTGTCCTATTTACCTTCGCCTCATTTTCCCTAACTTCCCCTACTTCACCTGATTTTATCCTGTCATTTACACCCAATTATTCTGTATCACGTGCTTTTTCTTTCATGATTTCACCTCACTTTTCCTACTTCACCTGCTTTTTCTCCAACCATCTTCCCTCCCTTCCTCTCACTTTCACTTTTCCACTCCTCTCCTTTCTCAACACTTCCCCTCTCCTTCTTCTTTCCCCATCTTTTCTCTAGTTTTGCTTCTCTCACTTTTCATCTCCTCATTCCCCACACTTCTCCTACTTTCCCTTCACTTATGCACTCTCATTGTCTCCATTTCCCCTTCACAAATTTTCCTTTATTTTTTCTATTTTACCTCTCCTCATTTTCCCTTTTTTCCTTTCCTCCACTTCTCTTTAATTTCCCTAATTTTCGCTTACTTCCCATTACAAAATTTCCTCTAAGATTCCCCTCCTTGTAAAAAGGAAGAATGACCTGAAAGAAATTAGAAGAGTTTCTGTCTGTGTTTACAAACCACTAAAAAAGAAATTTCAAAAAATGGTCAAATTACCAAAAATTTGAAAAATTACAAAAAATGTAAAAATCACATGAAAAATAATGTAAAATTGCAGAAAAATGTAACAATAACGAGAAGAGATTGTAACAATTACAAATAAATAGTAAATTTATAGTAAAACATCAAAAATGTAAAACATACGAAAAAATTTTAAGAATGAAAAAGCAATTTAATGACGAAACTTTTGTTTTAATTACAAAAAAAACAATTGTAACAATTATAAGAAAAAAGGGCGAAAAATTCCCCTCAATTTTCCTACTTAAGCTTCTTTTTCTCCATCATTTTCCCTTCCTCCCCCTCATTTCCGCTTTTTCACTCCTCTCCTTTCTCATCACTTCCCCTCTTCTTCTTCTTTCCCCATCTTTTCTCTAGTTTTTCTTCTCTCACTTTTCCTCTTACTCATTCCCCACACTTCTCCTACTTTCCCTTCACTTATGTACTCTCATTGTCTCAATTTCCCCTTCCCAAATTTTCCTTTATTTTTTCTATTTTACCTCTCCTCATTTTCCCTTCTTTCCTTTCCTTCACTTCTCTTAAATTTCCCTAATTTTCGCGTACTTCCCATCACGAAATTTCCCTTCTTAAAGAAAAGTACGAAAGACCTGACCAAAAATACAAGAAAATTGAAAAAATACAAAAAATGTAAAAATCACAAAAAAATATTGTAAAAAAAATTGTAACAATTACGAAAAGAAATTGTAACAATTATACAAAAAGGAATTTTAAAGTAAAACATCAAAAATGTTAAACATACGAAAAAAATTCTAAGAATGAAATGCAAAAATGACATATAAGTTGTATAAATTACCCAAAAATTGCCATATTCACTAAAAAGTTGTGAAAATTACGAAAGAAATTTAACAAAAATTGTAAAATTACATTAAAATGGTCAAAATGACCAGAAATGGTCAAAGATACTTTAAAACTGGTAAATATTACAAAAATATATTATGAAATTGTAGCAAAGAATGATAATAAATAAAAAAATTGCAAAAATTACATCAACAATGGTAAAAGTTATAAAAAGATAGTAAAAGTTCTCGAAAAGAAGATTGTAAAAATTTGAAAAAAATGCAATAACAAGAAAAAATTACAAAAGTTACAGAATAACTGTAAAAATCACCCAAAAATGTCAAAGTTACAAAAAAGGTATGGAAATTACAAAAAAATTGCATTTTTCAGTTATGAAAATGAAACAAAGATTGTAAAAATTACAGTAAATGGTAAAGAAATTACATCAAAAATGGTAACAATTACAAAAAAGTAAAATCTACCAATAAATTAAATTTTAAAAGAAATGTAAGAATTCAAAAAAAAATAGTAAAAGATACAAAAAAAATAGTAAAAGTTCTCAAAAAGAACATTGTAAAAATTTTTAAAAATGTAATTACAAGAAAAAATTATAAAAATTACGGAAAAACATAAAGAGTACCCAAAAATTATCAAAATTACAAAAAAGGTATGGAAATTACGAAAAAATGGTATTTCTTCAATTATAAAAATGAAACATAAAGATTGTAAAAATTACAGAAAATGGTAAAAAAATTACAACAAAAAAGGTCAAATCTACAAAAGATTAAAAAGTACCAAAATAGTAAATATTAAAAGACATGTAAAAATAAAGAAAAAATTGTAAAAGTTCTCAAAAAGAATATTGTAATTTTTCACATACATTGTAATCACAAGAAAAAATTGTAAAAATTACAATAAAATAATAAAATTTCTCAAAAAGAATATTGTGACAATTTTTAAAAAAATGTAAAAATTTAAAATAAAAGTAAGTTAAAAAAGTAAAAAATACTATAAATAAAAATAAAAATGACAAACAAAAGTAAAATTTGCAAAAAAATGTAAAACGTACAAAAAATTGCAATAATTACAAGAAAAGATGGCAAAAATTAGTAGAAAAAATTACAAATTCTACAAAAACGTTTAAAAAAATACAACAAAAAGGAAATTACAAAAAAGTGAAAAGTACAAAAAATGTACAAATTACAAAAAATAAACATTAGAAAAAAAGAAATATGGTTTTGAAAAATATAAAAATTCCCTAGAAAAATTGTAAAAAATAGAAAGATTTAAAAATTACGAAAAAAATATACAATTTTCCTAAAAGGATTAAGTCCCAAATACGAATTTACGAAAAAACCTGTTTAACAATCAAACTTATTTGGTTTAGATGCTTTATTTCTTAATTGATTATCAAACGTTGCTATAGTTGATATAATTTTCTGTTGTACAAGGAAAAAGTACAAAAAATGTAAAAATTCCCAAAAAATTATAAAAAATAGAAAGATTTAAAAATTACGAAAAAATAAAATAAAAGTTGCCTAGAAGGATTAAGTCCGGAATACTATTTTAGGAAAAAACCTTTTTTACAATTAAATTTATTTGGTTTAGATGCTTTATTTCTAAATTGATTATCAAACGTTAATATCGTTAATATAATTTTTTTTAAATTTTAGGTTCCTCAGTATGCTTAATTGATGATTCAGACTCTCCAGAGACAAAGCCTACGCCGAAAGATGTATTACAAAAATTGTTCAATATAACGGACGACGATTTAAAAGCGCATTGTGAAAACGCTGACGATGACGACCAAGTTAGGTGGGAAAAAGTTCGACAAGCGCTCATAGATCTTCATGATGCTGAAGTAAAGGCGAGGAAAGCAAATAAGTCCCCGAAGCATTGTGTTCGTAAGGCGCAAGTAAATGTCATTAAAGCAGCACTACCGTGTGTCACAGACGATAAAGTCGCAGATTCTCTCGACTTCTATCAACAAATGTAAGTTCCTTTACTCTTTTCATACAAACTTTGTACTATATTTTTACGAAAAATAGGGAAAATAGGCTGATTTTTTTCAAAATTATATGGAAAAAAAATTTTTGAAGATGAAATTAATGTACCAAAAATATTTTATATCATAAAAGGTTAGATGACTTTTTACCAAAAAATGTATTTTCAATTCATAAAGGATGAATTCTCAAGTGAAAATTAAACAGCTGACATTTAAAACAAAAAATATTTTAATTTAATAACGAAAACATTTAAAATTAACTAAATTAGACAAATTTTCACACCAAGTAATTGAATTTTCAAAAAAAAAATAATTCTCAGAGAAAAATGTGAAATTTGATATCAAAGCCATAAAAGATTCTAATAAAAAAAAAGATGAATTTAACCAAAAACAACAAATTCTCAATGAAGAAGTTGCATTCTCAGCCAAATCCTTAAAAAAAATCAACAAACGATTAAATTTGCAACTAAAAAAGTGAAGCTTTAACCAAAATGCGACCAATTAACTCTGCTTCCTTTCCGACCGTACTTTCCCAGTTGGAACAAAACTATGAAAATCCCAAGAACGTCCTTGGGACGTTCCTAGGACGTCCTTTGTCAGCACAATCTACGTCTCTAAGAAGTCCAACGTCCTAAAGACGTCCTAAAGACGTCTAAAAGACATGGATGTTCTTGAGGCATCGTTCAGACTGACATTAGACGTCTTAAGAGCACCCCTAGGATGTCCGAAACGCGTCTCTAGGACATCCTTAATTTGTTTGCCCACTGAGTTGGTTCATGATTTTCAAAATATTCTTCAGTTCATCCTTGGTGTAATCCTGCAGGAATTTTCCGTAAGCCATTTTGACTATGCACTTTCAAGGGACTAATATTCACTTTGATTTCCAATACTTTGCATCATTAACTCTGTTCGATATAGAGCCACACTCTAAACACTAGGGTAAGTGTGCCAATTACTGCGGAAAAAAATCAAGACGACTTGAAAGATTAAAAACAAGTGTTTGAATGAGACATTCGTTACGCAGTAATTTGTGAATCAATATTTGGCATTTAATTAATACCATTTAGTCGTTGAACCCTAAAAAAAATCAGATTTACGTGAAAAATTACTGCGGTTTTACATGATTTACTGCGCGCCAATTACGGCGGTGATCCAATTACGGCGTGCCAACTACTGCGGTGATTCAATCACTGCGCTGGTAATAATGCGATTTTATTTTAAGTGAAGTCTTCTTTTTTCTTTACTACAAATTCTTCCGTGGCTTTCTTTTTTTCTTCAAGATTTTTTAATCTTCGCTGATGCTTTAAGTTTTTGCTGTTCTTTTTCAAATTTTGATTGCTCTGTTCGCAATCTCTCTTCTTCCTTGTTTATTCGGTCGGATTCCTTTTTGATTTTCATTTCTTCTTTCTTTTCTATTTTAATTTTTTTCCTGAATTTTATCTCCTCGGCCTTTGCAAATTTTTCATCTTGTTTTGCTTGCACAATTTGTTGCCACTCAGCTCCAGAAACAACAGATGGCATTTTTACTTTATATTTTCTTCGCTTGCCATTTTGATTCAGTTGATTATCATTTGGCCAAGATAAAAAATGTTTTATCCTGTTGTATCACTCGTATTCAAAATATCTTGTAAAAAATTGCGATCTTGGAATGTCGATTCTGCAGTATTGACTCTCACAAGTGCCTCTGATAGTTATAAAAATAGGTTTTCCAAGAACATCGTTATGATTATTGGAGAACTCAGAAATGACTAGATTTTCCTCGAACTTTTCAGTATTTGCCCTCTCGCAGGTATCCTTAATAGGTTAGTTTTAAGGTTATGATATAGCGCCTGGAAAACCGCAGTAATACATTAATCAAGGGAAATCGTGTGCCAAATACTGCTTTGGTAAAAAATATATTGAAGTACGTATTTCTTGTATTTTAGCATGCATGTTTAGAAAAACTATACATTTTTTTATTGTAAAAATTATTTCAATAAATACGTATATAAGTCCCCGAAACTAAATTAGAATTAGTTTTTTAGAACGTGCTCATGGCCCTCCTATAAATTAAAGCAGTAAAACTATCAGTACCGGAATTACTTTAAAGCATTATATACATTCAAAACATTCTAAATCATTATTTATATTTGAAACCGTGGTAATTGGAGCATCCGCAGTAATAGCCACACTTACAATAGTCCTGACTTGCGCGTACAAAGCCAGAACACACTTCAAGTGGCAAACATCTGAAGGAGTTACTTGTACTTTGTTCTGGAATTTCCGTCAGCCATTCTCGATTCGTAAAAGGTCACACGTTCTATCGCAGTTGATAAAATTTTCCGGATTATTCCCACTTCTGATCTGTTAGGTTGGCGGTTAATGATCTAAAAGGTATTATTCAAGAACCAAGGACATTGAATAAGGTTTTAATTGACAAAGAATTGAGAATAAAAAGAACTTTCTTTAATTTAGGTATCAGTATAAAAGGTAACAACGCTTTAGCTTTTGCTGTTGGCACGACTTTGCCAGACTCCACTCCTCTCCCATTCTGTCTCGCTCGATAATGATCGACAATGTTCGATCAATTGCCGATCTTGCTGAGGCGGTAAATTCAAAAATGTAATCTTAAACCTATCTTTTACTATAGTTTATAGCTATAATATTGGATATTGCTACTAAAAATTATTTTTTATTGTAAATCAAAAGCAGTTGAATTTAACCAAAAACGACGAACTTTGAACAAAGAAGTGTCATCCTCAACTAAACCAAAAAAAACGAATTTTCAACAAAGAATTAAATTTTCAATTAATAAGGTGAATCTTTAAAGAAAACAGAATCTTTTAACAAAATAGTTCCATTATCAACCAAGCAGTTGAATTTTAATAAGGTTGATATTGCTACCAACAATGAATTTTATTTTGATTCAAACATTTGTATTTCCAACCAAAACAGATTTAATAAGTATCAGAAGAGATGATTTTTCAGCAACAAAAAATCAAAAAAATTAATCTTTCAACTTTGATTTTAATTTTTAATCAAAAACAGTTGTTTCAAGCAAAAATACCAGTTTTGAACCAAATATTACATTTTTAGTTTAAAAAACTAATTTTGAACAAAAAAAAAAGATTTTTGACCCAAATTACAATTTTCAACGAAAAAGATGAGCCTTCAACCAAAAAGATGATTTCTGAACAAAAAATATACTAGGTGGTATTTCAACCCAAAAGGTTTTTTAACCAAAAAAGATTAAATTTTGACCAAAATTAATTATTTTTCCAATGAAAAAAACAACAATTTTTGACAAAATAATTAAATCTTCAACTAAAGACATGAATCTTCAAGTAGAAAAAAGCTAGTTTTCAACTAAAAAATATTATTACCAAAGAAGAAAATTTCCTGAAAAAGAGTTAAGATTCCAGGTGTAAAAGTAGAATGTTTTAGAAAATCCTTGATTTTGAAACCCGAAAAAAATCATTTTCAACAAAAAAGTTAAATTTCAACCAATAATGATGAATTGTTAACCAAATATGTCAATCTTCAACGAAATAGTTAATATTTTAACCAAATAGTAGAATTTTTAAACAAAAGAGATGAATTACGAACAAAAAATATAGTAGTGGGATTTTCAACCAAAAAGAATAAACTTTCAATAAAAATTAGCTGAATTTTTTTATCGGGTTCTATTAATTTAGTTTGCATTTTGTGAAATAACAATAAAAAGGGAAAGTTTTTTGAAAACAGGGAAAAAAAGGGAATTCATTTTTTTAAATTGAATATTATTTAATTTTTTTAAATTAAGTTTTGTTTCTAAAAATTTTAAATTTTCTTTTAATTTTTCGTACATATTACACAAAAAAGTTTATTCCAATTTGAAAAAAATGTTTTAATTCATAGCTCCATTTAGTCTGAAAAGACTTTAAGAATTTCTGTTATTCTCTGATGATAATACAGATTCCTTGAAAAATATTGTTTCATTTTCAGATATACCTAAATTGGAAACATTAAATAATAACTCTACCAAAGTATACAATGAAAACAAAGAACAATATAATTTTCTACGCATTCGAAACCATTACTTTGAAGTGAGTCTCGATGACGATGAAGAAGGCTTCTCCAACTAAAAAAACTGCGATACCTTCACTATTTCACAAATGCAGCAACATTGGCTACAACGAGTGTAGTGGTAAAATTTTGACTGTATTTTGTGGTTTGCGTGAAAAAATATCTAGCATCATTATTAATGGCCAAAACATTACAAAGAAGTCTAAATGTGTAAAAGTAGTTGTTAAAAAGGAAATTGACTTCATCTACATTAAGTGCTAATAAATTAGTTAAAGGAATGATTGTGGATAGTGAATAAATGTATTGTAAATAGGGAATGTCTGGATGTAGATTTTAAGTAGTATGTAAGCTCACATTGTAAATAAAAATTGTAAATATAGTGATATTTATTGTTAATAAACAATTGTACGAAAATTTGTTGTTTTTTTATTTTATTTGAAATGCCTTTCGCCTCTAGTTCATAAATAAATTATCTTGAGACTAATTTAACTCAAGCCTAGTTATCCTCTTTTAGGATACCAATAGTGGATGAACTGCTTTATCTACTCACGAGTCAGGTTCACCACGTCATAAGCTATGCGGACGATATACTAGATATCGTGCGCGGCCAACGCTCTTCGGAGTAATACAGCAAGCACTAAGAATTATTCATGGTTTTAGATTCATGGTGTAAGAAGGCTGGACTATCAGTCAATTCGAGTAAGACGGATGCAGTTATATTCACGAGAAGGTTAAGTGGGAAACCACGAGTACATTGAAATTGGCAGGACAACAACTGGAAATCAAAGGACGAGCCAAATATCTAGGAGTCATTCTGGATAAGAAGCTGTCATGGAATGAGCGCCTGGAAAACAAGTGCAAGAAGCTGGTAGCGACTCTTTGGCTCTGTAGGAGAGCCATACGCGAAAGTTGGGACTTGAAGCCGGTGACACTTATGTGGATCTATACAGCGATCCTGCGACCCAGGCTAATCTATGCAGCGGTGGTCTGGTGGAGCAGGGTTGAAATGTCCACCGTGAAGTCTCGACTGGAATCGATCAGGAGACTGATTATGAGAGGCATCACTGGTGCCTCGAAGTCGTCACCCACGATGGCTCTGGGGGCACTAATAGGTCTGGAGCCCATCTATCTCACCATCAAGGCCGTGGCTGCAAAGGCAGCCTGGAGATTAAATATGGTAAATGATTGCAGTATCTCGACAGCAGTGCGGATACCAACCGAAATCGCGGAAAGGCCGACACTGAGCATGCTCAAGGACAAAATATCGACTCGTCGCTACCTCTTCAACAAGAAGGATCGAGTTAGCCTATCCACGAAAGAGGAATGGGCTAACGGAAGGGCAAACCTGTCCAGTGATGGGGAAAACTGGTTTACTGATGGCTCCAGGAACAAGGAGAACGCAGGAGTAGGTGTATGCCCTAGAAGGAATGGAATGGTCTTCACAATTGCGATGTGGTCCTACGCCACAGTTCTATAATCTGAGGTTACGGCCGTCCTCCAGTGCGCCGATAAGGCAAAGGAGTATGGCAATAAAATAAACATTCGTATCTGCTCAGACAGCAGGGCTGCTATAATGGCCCTGCATCGAACAAATACCACGTCGCTACTAGTATTGGAGTGCTTTGAGGCACTGAATGAACTACTGACAGAAAACCGAGGCACTCTGCTTTGGATCCCTGGACACAGCGGTATCAAGGGCAATGAGATATCGGACAGGCTAGCAAAGTTAGCAGCAAAAGAAAATTTAACTGGACCTGAACCAGTTGTAGGCATTTCCAGTAGGTTACTCACTGAAGATATTAACAGTTGGCTGAGTGAGAAACATCAGAATGAGTGGGATTTGGTCTCTGGCTGCGGACAGGCTAAAAAACTCTTGGGCTCAATGCTAAACTCTCATTGAGCAAAAGAATTGCTCAAGCTCGGGAGGAAGGAACTCAAGGTCCTAACAGAAATGTTTATAAGATATGGAAAACCTCCGGTATCACAGACATAAGATAGTGGAAAGGATAATGAGACTTCTACTCAGATCCTTTGTCACTGCCCTGCGATTGCGGGGAAACGTGTAACACTAACAGGCACAGTTACTGCTTTAATCAGTCTGAAATATCAGCCAACAACGTGGCTGTGGTCTTCTTTCGATGGAGATAATTTACATCTACAGAAGATTTTAACAAATTTAAAAAAAATCTCAAGTGGAGTGGGACGATGGTCATAGGGGCTAAAATGTAGGCTTTGGACTCTGGAAGAGTATCGAAGATTTCGTAAAAAGAAGCTTTTCAACAATTTAGAAGATTTCAAGAATATAAAAAAATTTCATTAAGATTTCTGAGAAAATTTCAAATGATTTTTTATTATCGAAAGTTATTTCTGAAGGGAAAATTGAGAAAGAACAAACTTTTAGAAAAAGTCGAGAAAGTTGAGGAAACATTTAAGTTTTTAAAATATACAAAAAAAAGTCAACAACTTTAAGACAAAATGTTGAATAAAGATTCTGAAAAACTTCATCCGTAAAACAATTAAACTGATTTGAAGTTTTCATAAAATTTGGTAAGATTCTTAAATATATATATTTCGGCAGATCTGCAATCTTCAGAAATCTTTCTAAATTTTCGCAAGACTCTTAGGAAAATTATATTTATAGAAAAGATTTTTTAAAATAAAATTAAATATATATTCTTGAAGAATTCTTACAAAAAATGTAAAAGCTTTTTAAAATTTTCGGAAAGTTTGAACAGAATAAATAAATCTTCTTAATATTTCTGGGAAAATAGTGAATAATTTTTTATTTTGAAAATTAATTTGTGAGCGTATTCTTTTTTCAATTTGAAGTTTTTTTTTAAATTTAAAATATATTTCAAAATAAAATGTTGAAGTTGTTTTAATATTCGCAGGAAAATTTCAAATAATTTTTTAAAAAAATTTATTCTAGGAGATAACTGAGAAAAATTTCAAAGTATTTCAAAAAACTTTCTACGATTAGAAAAAAAATAATGTGTGAAAATTTTAAAGTAGATTTTTTGAATTTTTCAAGATTATAAAAGTTTAGAAAATATTCGAGTAAGTTTTAGAGATATTCAGAGTTTTTGAAAAGTTAGTTAATTTAAAACTTGGAAAAGATTATTCAAAAATTAAGAAGAAAGGTAGATTATTGAAGAGTTCGAACAAAATCTTTGTAAGCTTTTCACAAATTTGAAAGGGTCAATAAGAATAAATCAATTTTTTCAGATTTCTGGAAAAATATTGAAATATTTATTTTCGAAAATAAATTGTAAAAAAATTTTTAAAGTTTTGCAAAATTTTACAAAAAATTTGAATATTTTTTTAAGGTATTTAGAAGGCTAGAAGTTTTGAAAAATGTTTTAAATGATATCAAATTAAAAAACCTTTCGGAAATTTTTCAACAAAATGTATATTGTCAAATTGTAATAGGTTTCAAAATAAAACAGTTTTAGTTTTTCTTAAAATTGATGCGAAAAGCCCCCGCACAAAATACATTAAAAAAAGGTCCTGGTGAATCTGACAGGAATTCTCCTTTGGCTGAAAGGGCAGCTGGAAATCACAGAAAATCTAGTAAATAAGTGGAAGGAAACTGCTCAATACCGATTTAACCTGTTGCTCCGAGATCAGCTGCAGTGCGATGTTCCGATTAAAAGATCCGGAAAATGTCTCCTGTACAGTTATTTTAATAAGTACCCTTTTTTGAGACACCCTGGTGGATACGCTTTGGTAGATATTTCTTTTAGGCAATATTCTCTGACAATTCATATTTTTAATTGTTGATCTTAGGTTTATTGACCAGGAAATATTTAATTATTAATTTTAGATGTTAATTTTGTTTGTCTA
>JAAAKG020082032.1:0-16754 GCA_010014905.2 Druon quercuslanigerum | reverse complement strand
TTTAATATTTATTATTTATTTCACTATACTTTTAATTAATTAAATTTTGTTTGTTTATTTAATTAAACTTAGGTATTCAATTAATTTTCACTTAAGTGAATCTTATTTTAATAATTAAATTGTAATAAATTAAATTTTCTCTGTTTAATTAACTTGAAAATAATTAGGATTTCTTTACCTAATTAATTAAACTTTTAGGTATTTAATTAACCTAATCAATTCAATTAATTAAGTTTTGCTTGTTTGATTTGTAATAAATCAATTTTTATTTATATTTTCTATTTTCAATTTATTAATTATATATGATTCATTTGACTAATTTCCCACAATGAATCGGTTTATTTAATTAGATCTTATTCTCCTAATTGATCAATAAACTTTTATCGAAGGCCATTAGCCAAATATAAATAAATTTTAAATTTATTTAAATTTAGTTAACGTATTTGATTTCACCTTTTTAAATTTTTAAATGGTAAATCAAGTTTTTTCTGAAGGCCTCTAGATCGTTTACGGAAATAAAGAAGACCTTAAACGATCAAAAGGTATGTGAATAGAAATTACTTTAAACTACTACCCATGAGTTTTTCTTATTGTACCTCCTACTAGCCAAACACAGTAAGGGGTATAATTAGGATGAGATCGAGCAAGGATGATAAATCAGCAGAAAGATCAAATCATGTAAGCGAGTTTATGGGTCACAAAAAAACAGCATTTATTAACTGGCTAGTACAGCCTCGCAAGCTTAGTGAATAAATCCCGTAACATCAACTCGACAAAAAACCTAAGTGTTGAATTCAATTCTGTCTTTTTGTCACTTAACGAGTGCCCAAGATGGTGGTGCATGTGTGATAGGAAAGGTAACCTAAGGTCATCACCATTTTGGATGATCGTACATGAAACATCTAAGGCTCTTCGACACCAAACCTAAAATTAATCAGTCTTTAACCCCATGTACTTAAGCGACTTGGATCCGACTACCTACCGCGAATGAACGAATATTTAATGCTCTTTCGTTCAGTGAGCGATCCGCCCCATTTCAATCAATCAGTTTTTCCCTGGATAAACACTGTTTACTTAGATAACACTATCTACAGCATTGCTTGGTAGGGTATTGACGAACTTCCAACATGGTGGTTCATTGCTGTCACGAAAGGTCTGTCGAGGTCGCCGCCATCTTAGATTTTTGTAACTGCCCTGTTCTGATTTCCGAACAAGCTTAAATTATTAATGTCTATGATTCCTGACACCCACGCACGCACCGTTAAGAATACCCCCTTTGAACGATTAATTGGGCATTGATGAAAGATATTGTCCCCACCACACTGTATTTACGGCCACGCGCTGTTAGGTTAAGAAGGCGAAATGAAGAGATTCACCTTTCATTAACCTGTTAGCTTATGCAGTTAAGGTTGCATGTTCCTTTTAATATATTATACAGGTCTTCCGAATGCTTCCTTTTAATATATTATACGCCCGTTAAATAGACGTGTTATAATTTCATGTAGCTAATTTTTCGGCGTCGTTAGGCTAGACAAAATTAACAACGAGGTGGGATTTACTATGGTCGAACACAGAGTAAGTGTCGACGATGCCGAGTACAGAGTTAGCGCTTAGACCATGAATTATGCGCCTAGATTGACAACTATGCTACTATAAAGCATGTCAAGACACTCATAATTAAAGTGTTTCCTTCCAGTCTGGCGACGGAACGGAGCAGTCCAATTACAATCCTTAGGCCTTAACGGGATTTATTAAGGACAACAGGCAGTCCCTATTGAGGCTTTTATGGTATGACAGTACCTAAAGATAGTAGTAGTTGTTTATCTATTGCCATTGCTGTGACTTTATTACTATTCCTTGGCTAATAAATGGTTTACTTAGTGTACAAGGTTTATTAAGTGATAACACACTATGACCTGGTTGCCTAACGAACAGCTCTAGCCGACTTTACCGGACGCTGAGTGAATCATATTATAGCTGCACTTTGGACCTATCTGCACACTACATGACAGTTATATAGTTATATAGGTCAGTTCGAAAAAAATTAATAAAAAGTGCATGCGTCGTGACTTAAGCCAGCGATGACTCGTGTATCAGTCCACAGTGACCGCACTGTGCTACTGTATTCCCTGCATGTTGATTTTTCTGTGACGGATTAAATGGTATGAATTAACATTTGCAACGATTTGTAATCAATTTTGAAGCATTTGTTTGCTGGCGCATTTAAGTGCATTTGCTGACTTCAAACTTTTGCACCGCATTTGTACGTGTAGAAAGCGGTATTTGCGGTGTGACATAGTCTTTGCAGTTCAATTCATATCAATACTTTCTTTTTTCTGGCGCGGGCGTCGGCTTTAGCTCGGATTGTAACACCAGACGATGAAAAAGTGCCAGATAAGGTTCTTGTATTATTAATAACTATTATTCTAATTTCTTATTTAAAGTAGGGTTCCTTCTAGATTTTAGATTTAGATGGTATTTTCATAATTTAAATTTTAAACAATAATATGATGGCCACTTCAGTGGCTCAAGGTTATCTTGGTTTTGATTATGATCCATTTATGTATTTTATGCGTCAAGTTACAATCTTAAAATATATATGTATCATCATACCAGATAGAGAAGAATTGTTTTCATTCAGGTTACCTTTATAATGGAATAAATATCTTCAACGCGGAAGGCAACATCACGAACGCCGTCACCATGCCGAGAAAGGTGTTGCGCTACTTCCTTGTTATCAGGTTCGTAAGCTGATTCAAATACAAATATAATCTGTAAAAAAAAAAATAAATTAAGGCAAAATTCCAGCATAACAATATTTTATTGAATATACTAGATGCTAAATGATATTAGAAAAATAAGTGTAAAAGTGCTTCAAACAAAAAGAAGCGCTAGACGTCTATAACCGATTATTACCGACAGCCTCCGTGACATTCCCTGCGAAGACAGCCCTGTGCAAACATGCAATTTTGTGTATAATGCGAATGAACCTGTTCTTTTTCGACAGAAATTGGGCGATGCAGATTATTGATATCTTGTATGTTTGTACAATTTGCCTTTTTATGCAGAGAGCTTCTATATTTGTCCTTTATTGTACAAGTTACCACTTCAGGAGTAAGTTGCCGAAAATTATACATTTTGGGAATTTATCCACTTATTTGGGCAAAGGCCCCTATTTTCTTATGCGGTGTGGTAGCTCCTGAATGAATCAGGGTCGTTCATAGTGGGCGTTTAATTACCTGCAGACTTAAATCATAATGGATAGTAATTTTTCCTTTTCGCGCTAGTGTCCTCCGAAAGAAATTCCGAGCTTGAAAACTGCATTACCTGCTCCCTGCTTCGATTAATTGTAGAACACATTACTACAACGATGCCAAGGAGGGAAATATCTTTCTTGTAAATTTGAAAAGGAAAAATACATTTTTTTAAAGCGGCCTTTACCGAGAGTCTTTTTAATCTTTAGTGTATTTATAAATAAATATCAGACAGTATGGCTACGCCGTTTGCCTCAATCATATTTTTGTGATTAACACTCAATTTTTAGGGCCCTTAATGAGTCTGTTAATTAAACCGTTACCGCGTGCTGCCTATTTCAAGGTTCTTCGACGACTGACTTTAGCTTTTTTTCTATACGTGTACGATCATATCAGTATGACTAACTTTACGACTAAGTGTTAATCTATATAAACGTGTTATGTATAGTGTCGCATCAGTCATAGCTCGACAGATAGTGTGCGAGCAGTGTTTCTTGTGTTATCCAGTTATGGCAAAAACCAACGCCCTCCTTGCTCTAATACCACATACAAATGGGTTAATATTTGAGGACGTATACATTTACTCAAATTCGTAAATCAACCAAAATATAAATTCTTAGAAATGGTTGTGCAGTCTGTAGATGGCATTCAATACTTTCAATTCAATGAGAATGAAGAAGTGATCACGCCGATTGACGTAAAATCTAATTCAATATTCGTATTCGAGGACGTTGCATGCGAGAAACACGATGCTTTCTCTAAAAACACGTAACATCCATTAGCCGAGACCATCATGTAGAGATTGTAATTGTCGATTATAATTGTGACCTCTTTATGAAACGTAAAATTTATAGAACTAAGAAAGTAGTTTCTATATTTATTGATCGCTCATCATTATTTCGAATTATGTCTTTTTCCTTTTAGTTTCAATACCAGCTTGTATTTTGTAATGTATTATTATTATGCATAATATGTCCAATTTTTCTCATTATAAAATAAAATAAATAATATTGTTAGGACTTTATATTCTTATGATTTTATAGTAGGTTGAGAGGATAGCAGGGAATCTCTAAGGGTTCCTGGATGAATAGAGGGTTGGACCAAGTTTCCCGCTTAGCCCAACGCTTTTTGCAATTTTAATTGCGGATATGGAATGTATGCTAGAAGACGGAGTGGTTAGAGGAGTTAGGGTAGGAGGCGCAAGGATATGGTCACTCGCATATGCAGATGAAATATTGCTGCTAGCAAAGAGCAAATAGGATTTAAAGGAGATCATGAAAAGGCAGAGAAGATGTATGGACAAAAAAGGTAAGGGTTAAATGCGGATAAGTCAAAGGTTATGATGTTAAGGAAAGGAGGTGGGAGATATAAGGGGGAGAAGTGGTAGTGGAATGGAAAAGCCGAACAGGCGGTAAAAGATTTTGTGTACCTGGGCTTCTTATTTCGGAGGAATGGAGGAGTGGATGATCATATTAAAGAGAGAGTGAGAAGGGCAAATGTTTTGATAAGGCAGGCGTGGAGCGTTGAGAAAGAGGTTGCTTGATGATTTTGTGAGGAGAACGAAATTGTTTGATTTGCTAGTGATGATGGTGGAAGGTACGCGAGGATGTAAATAGGATAAAGCAGAGGAAAAAGAGAATAGGGAAAGAGAAACGAAAGAACTAGGAATAAAGAATTGATTAAAAACGAAGACAATAATAATAAGGATAAGAAACCGAAATTTGGAGGTAGTATTAACCTAAAAAGTAAAGGGAAATTAACAAAAGTATCCAATAGCAGCACAAAACACTAACCAGTTATTACTCTCGGTTGTAACTAATAGCTCCCGCCCCCCTTATTAATCGAAGTTTCGCGGTATTATTGCTGCAACTAGACTCTCCATCATCGATGCTTTGCGAGACTGTTTTGATCAATTATTAGGAGATGAAGCAATAGAGCACCGCAACTGCGATGTACAACACGATGTGGTAGAAAATTCAATTGACAAAATCTGGGTCATTGAGGCTCAGTGGACCGTATATGTAAAGTTTAAATCATAGAAATAAAATTTGAAACAAGCAAATTCAGTTTATGAAAAAACGACCAAAGTTGCAATAAAATGTTTAATGAAGAAAGGCTTTTAGCTACTAATTTGATCCAGCACAGGATCCCTGCTACCAGCGAGGAATTTATAGCGAGAAAACCATACCTATACATAAATGAGGTAGGAACAATACGATAGTGGCATGATAGGAAATTCCAAACCCCCCTATAATTCCCCTCTTTGGATTGTCCCCATGAAATTAGATAAGTCTGGCGTAAGAAAATGGAGCATAATGATTGATTTTCGTGCACTCAACGAGAAGGTCACAATGAATGCATACACTCTGCCCAATATCACGGACATCCTGAACCACTCGGGAGAAGCGTTCTCTACGCCTTGAGGGCACTTTGAGTATTTACGAATGCTAATGGGGATTAAGAACGCCCCTGCTAAATTTCAACGACTGATGGACACAGTATTAAAAGGTATGCACGTCGCTGAATTCTTTGTATATCTAGACGATAAATCTTCAACCAGATAAATGCAAATTTTTGAAAAAGGATGTGTCATGCCTTGGCCATATTATAAGCCATGAGGAATTGAAACCAAACCCGGCCAAAATAGAAGCGATCAAAAACTTTTCTCGTCCCAAAAACGTGCGCAATATCCGCCAAGTTCTTGGATTATCGGATTACTACCCGATTTTTCTACAAGATTATGCAAAAAATGCCAAATATTTACCCGCCCTCCTAAAGAACGATGTAAAATGGGAATGGAGCACAGAGCAGTATAAAAGCTTTTATAAGCTCTGTAAATTCCTTTGCAGCGGTCACCTTTGACGATGTCCCAATTTTAGGAAAACTTTTAAACCAATCACTGACACTTCAGACCACACTGTCGGAGCTATATTAACTCAAAAAGAAGAAGGGTTTGATATGCCGGTGGCTTATTTCTTCAAGGCCATAAAGAGCTGCCGGCAGAGGTACCCTCAGGAGGAGCAGGAATGTTTAGCCATCGTTCAATACCTCGAACGTTTTCAATCCTACTTATATGCGACCACGAACCGGTCCATTGGATAAGTTACATTAATAACCCCGCGGCCAGACTGCTCCACTGGCGACATCAATTCTGGAATTACCAGCATAAGTTCGAATACAAACAAGGAAAACTAAACAGATGAGTCGAAGTACTATCGAGGAATCCTCACGAAGGACCTCCTGAGGGACAGGAAGAAACCTCAGGATCCTCTTCGCCCTCCACAAAGATTGACCCAACTCAGAATCTTGCCGACACTAAGTTAAGGAAGAATACTCCGAGGGTACTATACCCTACCTGGTCTGGAGCCTCCCAGGTAAATTCTGGAGGGGTAAATCCGTCACTAGGAACTTCCTTCAACGTAGAAACTACCAATAAAGCTCGAAAACTTTTCCTAAGAGAGAAGAGGAAACCCGCGGTAACCAGGGCTGCAGCCTTCCAGACTGCAAGAAAAGGACAGCCCATCCCTCTATTGCCAGTTAGGCTCCCCAGATCTGTGCCCAACTGTAGAAAAGTTCCATAGGAAAACGATTAGCAAGAAGCCGACCTCGGACGAGGAGGATTCGGACAACTCAGACACACTCGTTTTTCGAAAATCACATAGCGTGCTACCCAACTTGGAAGGTCCACCCTTAAAAAGAAGCAGCTCTGTTCCCAAGAGTACCCCACCCGGGATCAAGAGCCCAAATCCCTGGTTTCCGCCTCTACAAGATAGTTTTATAGGTGTGTATGTTGATAGCACATATAGCTACCCCGAAAGCGAAGAGCCGAAGGCTGGGATAGGTGCCTGATTCGGCCAAAACAGCCCTTTGAACGTTTCGCAGCGTAGTCAGGGCCGCCAGACTAATAACGCAGCTGAGATCAAGGCAGCAACAGTGGCAGCCCAAAAAGCCTACGAGGCTGGCATAAAGAAACTCAGAATAATGACTGATTCGAATTTTTTTGTCAGCAGCGCTACCGAATGGATCCCTAAATGGGAAGCAAATGACTGGAAAATCTATAAAAACAAGCCTGTTAAGAACCAACTAGAATTTAAAAAATAAAAACCGCTCTAGAACCCTCGGTGGTAGTTTCGGAACACACCCCAGGATACCAAGGAATCCTCGGAAACGAAACACCCGATAAATTGACTAGACAAAGCATTGAGGACCCCATAAATATTGAAGAAGCTGACTTGGCCCTACCCCTGGAGTCGATAGTATTCCCATTGCATCCAACGATCGTAAGAAGTAGCGACGACGATGTTAATGAAACGTTGGATCAGCCGTTGTGATACTATAGGTTGACCTTCAAGGAAGACCTCCAAAAATCATCGCACTATTCGACGTCCAAACTTCGCTGAGTTGGGACCTCGAAGGACTAGGAGAAAGTAACCGATTTCCGTGCACATACGTCTCTGAAGGAGAGCAAGATGAAGAACTGCCTAAGGAATTAGAACTTCTTGACCCGTGCGGCGAATACGATGATGATGTCTTTACGGAAAGAGAAAGGATTTTCTAGAAACTTACGAAAAACAAGTCACCCAGGAAGCTGATAAGTGCTCAGAAGCTGAAATAACGCAAGACAACCCCAATGTGGCCAAAGAATCTTCAGCTAGGGAACCCCTGAGTCCCTCTTAACAAATCAAACAGCTACGTTCTTCTGCCAAAAAAATTTCCGGTGTGATAAGAAGAAGCACTTTTCGATTTAAAGGCACTGTCCTTCAGCCCAGCTCTTGCAATTGCGCAAACCTGAAGCACATTCGAACCTTCACCAACGAGACCTCTGGGAATGCAGGCCCAAGTAGGTACAAGTCATGATTACTGAAACGAAATGGCGGAAGTATTGACGAGCTTCTTCCAAGGCAGCAATATTGGCATTGCCATTTGCCATGGAAGGGAAGAGGTGCCTTTCCTTGAATTAAGACCAAAAATAATAGTCGAATATCACGGTAATTGGTGGTCACAAGGGTGTGACCAAAACCTACCGTCGCATCAGGTAAAGGTTCTTCTGTTTCAGCCTGCGAGATCAAATTAGTGAGATTATCCATATCTTCCGAAGCTGCCTGGAGCAGAAGCTAGTACGAGATAGAACTCGCGAACCTTTGCTCATAACCGACACCTTAGCCGATTTATTTGAAAAAGTGTCTCTTGACACGGTCGGAAAATTACCTACTACCCCAAATGGAAATCGCCAAATGTTGACAATGTAGGACAATTTTATTGAGTACTGCATAGCTGTCCCCATACCTGACTTGAAGACCACTATCATAGCGCATGCAGTGGCCGCTTTCCTGTTCTCTCAGTATGGAGCGCCCCAAATCATCCTAAATGATAGGAGAGGCAGCTTTGTGTGCAAACTTATAGCATCTCAAGAAGCTGTTTCCAACTTTAGGAATTATTTAATATCGCCACCGTCGTCACAATCTACAAAAAGAAAATCCTAAATATACTTGTGGATATCCCGTAAATGGAAAACCATTATTACCTGATAGACCAATTGCATCCGGTACCGGTATTCGAATCGGTATTAGAAAACGGCTCAGGAAGCGCATGCGTCCCAAAGGACGCACATCTTGCTAAACCTCTTATCACCTGATTTGTAATAATAACTTACCTGTCAATGAGAATGCGTAGATGCGATATCCGAAATACTTACCATAGAGAATTGGAATGGATCCCTATTGACTCTCTGAAAGGATGGCTCTACTCCTTAATTGAGGTCCTATCCGTTTAACAAGTGTGTTATAATCAACAGAAAATTATGATCAACTTAGAGAGGATTGGCCTAATCCAGATCGCACCAGGGTGTCAAATGAAAACGCAAGATAGGACGTTTTACGGATCAACAAGAAAAATCGGGTCCATGGAGGCCATTTATGAGCCTATCTTGCATCTCGATCTAGCCGACTTGTCGCCACTTCTAAAAAAGCATGGTGATCTTATTCCAGAAGAAGAAGGAAAAATTCCACTCCTAGGAGGCACTTCCGTTAAGAATAAGACCTTCTCTGCAAATGAAAAAACCCTGGAGGAGCTAGAACAGCAAATTTCTGAAATAAACCTACAACATCGCGTGAAAGTCCACCACCTGATGCTGATTAAGGGTCCTGACGCCAGCCTAGCTCTACTCGCGATGGGCTTATGCTTTTACCGCTGCTATCAACATGTTAGAGCATAAGTTACAACGGTGCGACTTTGCAACCGAAACATTTCCACTAGAGATTCTAACTATAGGCGGAACAACGATGATGTTGAAAAAACCTTAGAGGAATCCGCAGAACATCACCTTAAAATCGAGCCACCTTCAACAAACCATATTTCGTTGACAAGCATGAGTAACTCTGCTTGCGAAAAAACGCCCGTTGCTTTGCCCAGAATTGCTGCCCCAGCATCGTCGCTCGCCAGTTCATCAACAACGAGATCATCCATTCAAGTCTGTACACAGACGCTACAACCATTTTAACCAACAAAAAAAAACAGGAAAAGCTATGTATACAATAGATTGTTGTGTTTATGTGTGTATACATATGCGTATTAGAAGAGAGAAAGAGATATCCGGTTAGAAATCATTAGCCTATGCCGCTGGCTCTCGGATCCCTGTCAACCTTCCCAGTGTTAAACCTAACCCTTCCCGCAAATCCGAGTAAAACGTATTTTTTTTCTTTATTGGTTGCCATACTTTAAAGAATGGATGCAATGATCGCCTAAATTTTATTTGATTCGAGAGCATTAATTTTTAGCAAATATTTCAGTTTTGAACTAATCAGCAGAATCTTGAACCAGGTAGCTTAATCTTCCATTAAAGCTATTACATTCATAATGAGAATTATGGCTTATTAATCAGATAGCTAAATTTTCAACAACAAGAAAAAACCCATATTCATACTTGTCGCTAACCACCAACATTTATCTTAATTCTTAATAGTTTATCTTAACATCCTTCAAAACATCCTTAACATCCTGCATCTTTAAACGATAAAAGTGGCAAGGAGCGTCTTTCGACAAAATGACTTTTCTTTTTTCCCAATTCTACTCTTCACTTAAAAGTCATATTAATCCTAAAGGAGGGGGAGGGAGAGAGAGAGAGAGATCATATAAAAGGTAGGTTATTCGAGGTAAGAGTAATGCAAATATCAAGTTTTGTCCAGAAAGAAACCAAATGGTAGGAAGGAAGAATATAATTTGAAAATAAAGCCAGTCGCATCCCTCAAAACGAGACAGTTTTTCTTTTTGATCAAATCTGCTAAAGTCGTATAAATTTAGAAAGTTTACTGAAACTTTGGAAGTTTTGTCAGCCTCTTCCGAATTTGAATACAGAGAAAATTTGTTTAAATTTTCTTACGCATGACCTCTCAAATTCTATTGTATTGTTTTGACTGGATTTGACATGATTAAATTTTGAACGCCTTGAATTTATTTTCGAACACTTATTTTTATTATTATTAGCATTATTATTCTTTTTAATTATCTAGTATTATTAATAACAATCATTTGTAAACAATTATCAGTAATTGTTTAGTTCTAATACCTTAAACTAAATACTTTGAAAAAATGAGCTGACCGTATGTCCCTACTACCCTGTCTAGGGGAGGGGCACGTCGCCATCGACCAGAACCCAGTACTCAGTTAACTTCTGGGTAAGCCGCTGAAAAAAGGACGTAAATATTAGTGCCCGTTCAAATGTGCGCACTAAATACCCGAATCCCAAAAGCCCGACAACTCACGATGTCTCTATACGACTCACATTCGCGCTTCCCAGCGGAAGATTGATGTGCTGCTGGACCTACACCAGCCTGTGGCTCAGGTCTACGGTTTGGTAACCTATTTCCGGCAGCGCCGGGGCTAATCCGCAAACAGGCTGTAAAGAGAAATTCCTACTATTATTTCTTTCCTTTTCTTCCTCTTATGTCGCTATAAAAAAAATCATAAAGGAGAATATTGCTCGGTCCAGATCTCCATTGATCACTGACAAGAAATCATAGCCCAAGTAGGGCCATTGACATTCCTTCCGCAGATTTACACCTGTTGCCGCATGGAATCCCGGGGAGTAGGGTTGCCGATAAACCTTTTGAGAAAAGAAGGGTGGCCCAGTATGCCCTCTCCAGATACTGGCGCCGGGTCTCGCTCCAGGTATATTCCTGGACTCACCTCGCCCAACAGTCTGGATAGAACTTTCTCTGCAAAAACTCATTTGTTAAAAATCAAATAAAATTGAACTGTTGAAAAAAAAAAATAAGATTCAACTCTCCTTCATACTAAATTTTCTTCAATTGCCAACAGTTGAAAAATTAAAATTTTCTCAAAATTTTCTTCACTAAATGACCCAAAATCAGTGGCTAAAATCTTTAAAAAAATAATAAACAAATAGAAATTTCCTTTCTTTCTTATCGCATTATGCGATTTTATGAATTCCTCCGCCGCGATTCAACTTACTGTTGTCTACACAAATCTATTTACGCGTAGATGTTCGACTGCAGAATACAAGCTAAATTACTTTATTTTGGATATCTATTATTATCAAAATATAAAAATCAAATATTTCAAAAAGAAATTTTTAGTGAATTCAATTTTAATTTTCTGTTAACAAGGTAGCTACAAAGTATGGAATTAGTTCTTATATGAGTAAGAAAGTTAGGAATTGATTTATTTAGAATAATTACAGTTTGGAAGCATTGGTTTTTAGCTTAGACTTTTCAGTTTAATTTTTACACCTATGTTCTAGTTATTTAAAAGTCACAAAGTTAGCCAATTTTAGAATCCAAGTTTGTAGTAATCCTCATATAAAAACATTTAGAATAAAAATTTCATTTGGATTTTTTTTTAATTTTACAATGAAATGAGGTTATAGCAATCGAGATGAAAATCTGAAACTATATTTAGTTTCCAGTTTGATACGTTAAACTAGCCAAATATCTCAACATAATTATGCGATTCGAATTAAATATAAAAGTAGTATTATTTTAAGGCGCACATGTCTCTCCTTTAATAAGTAAACAAAATTTTTCTTTTTAATTCAAACATTTTCAACTCACCTAATTTATTTTAATATTAAAAACTCTCGAAATTAGATACTAAACATTGACGGGAATTCGTTTTCAATAAAACAAAAAATAAAAAAATAAACCACGATTTCCCAAATAAATAATTTAGTTTTCAACATATGAAATGAATTTTCATTAATATACTTTAAACTTAACCCGATGAGTCGATTTTTCAAAACAATTAAGATGGATTTAAAATGCAAAATTAACTCCTAATTTCTTATTCAAGAAGTTACTGACAATAACAAAAGAGTTCAAGATAAGTTCTATGGAATTCAAATGAATTGAAAATTTTCAGAACTCGAACAAAATTTGAATGAGTTTTGAATGAATTTAGATAGAATTAGAAGATTTCAATAATTTCACAAAATATTACTGAATATTAAAAAATTATTTAAAATCTTTCGCAAAGATTTTTAAGCATTTTATAAAGATTTCACAGAGGCTTTAAAAAGATTCTAATAATTTCCAAAGATTAAACAAAGATTTCAAAAGTTTAGCAGACTTAAAAAGCATATAGGATAGATTAATAGGAATACAGAGCGAATTAAAAATGAATCTAAACCCTACGAAAGGTCTCATGTCTTGTGAAAATTTTTTTAAAATCTAGTAAACTATTATAAAATTCTTGGATATTCCTTCACGATATTTTCTAAAATCACAGAAAATATATTAAAATACACTTGGAGTTTTAAAACTCCATGAAACCATTCAAATCTTTGGAAATCTGATAAAATAACGTGAAATATTTATATTTTTTGTTACCGCATACGTACTGTAAAATCGTTCCAGCACTTCAGAAATTTTAGAAATTCTTTATCCTCAAATAATTCAAATTTGAAATCTACGTAAAACCTTTAATTATAAATACATCATTTTGAAGTATTTAGAAGTCCAAATTAATAATAGTTCGGACGTTTACATCTTTACATAATAATCTTTACATAATAATCTTTAATAATAATAATCTTTACAAAATAATAGTTCAACCGGACGTTTACATCTTCTCTTACTAATAGGACTTTTCATTTAAAACAGTTTAATTTACTTTGAACATTAAAATCAAGAAATTTAAAAATTGTGAACTGATCCGAAGCACCTTGTAAATGCACTAAAATTTAAAACACCCAAAAATTGATGGCTATTATTGAAATCTATTAAAAACTGAAATACTCAAAGAATTCAAGGCTTTTTTTACTTACCCCCTTTGGCCACTATTGGGACTGGTCGCGGTCTCCTTTGCAACAGACATCATTAATTAAAGATGGGTCTTACGGGGTAGCAAAGGAGGACCCCTGAGGATTCGGGTTTCGCTCAATGATAACAACTTGCCCTCTCGCAAGAGTCCCTTATTCACCTTCTTCAAGAATTTAATCCTCGAAAAAGCTGGCATCCTTTTAAAACTTCTTTTTTTTATTGTCACTTCTCACTTTTCCTTTCGGAACAAAAAAATGCCTTCACTTCCACAAGTTCACTTCACTACCCTCGTTATTACGCGAATCAGAGGATGATGAAGAACCGATATTTCTACTTCACCCCCCTCCCTTTTTAAAACACATGCACCATCACGGTACTAACACCGCACTAACACCGCAACCAAGAAACGCGTGGGCATACCGCACGTGGGCCATCCGCGAAACTATGATCCAGCGAAGGCAACAGTGCATACATGGTCAAATCTACCATCCCCTTCTCTCGCTAATCAATCCAGCGATAAGAGCGCATGGGCACATCCACGTCCCTCGAAACACACTGCTTTCCATAGCATATTTGAACAAAAAAAACTACATGCTTGGCAAATGATTTAGGTAATCAATGGGACATTTGATTTTCCTAAACAATTATCACGATTAAAACAAAAGTTAATCTTCTTCAAGGACTTTAAAAACTTTTATAAACTGAATTTTTCAAAAGAAGTAGAAATATTTTAGAGCTTTCAGGAAAATTCGAAAATAATTATTCAAACCTTGAGAAAATCTTCAAAGGGTTGAAGAATTACTTTGAATCCTAAATTAAAATTTAAAAAAAGGAAATCATGAGATATTCTCATCATAGGTAAAATATAGGTACAGAGGTAAAATCGAATGTCTCTCACGTGTATACATGTGTACACGTAAATACGGATATGTATATGTATGTATGTATGTGTATGTATATATATATATCTTCCTCTCTCCTTCCATGAAAATATTAGATGCCACATGAAAAGCACGTCTAGAAAAGGTCTGCTCCGCTACCCCCCCCCCCCCCCCTAAACGCCACACTATTCTTTTAATTTCTTTATATAAGAGTTGACCTACATTTTCGGGAAAAAATGCTAAAATTCCGGTTTGGTTTGTTACAAGCAAATCTAAATTAAAAATTACAAGTCAACATAGTTTGAAATATTATTTCGAGCTGCGTTGCTTTTACTTAATTGCAATTACAAAGTCTTGCTTAGTGCGCCCGTAACATGAGAGCTAATAGCAAAATGCATGCGTGGCATTCCGAACTCTCAAGAATTAGCCTGCGAGCCAACTCAAAGAATGAAGAAAATTACAATGCAACTTCATAATCTAAATAAATAGCCCGAATTTACTCTCGGAAAATTCCTCTCTCTCTTTCCACTTTCCTTCGTTATAAAAAATTAGGAATATTCTTCCAAAATTTATTTGTACTATTTGAGGGTGGATTGCGAAAACGCGCATGTGTTTGGACTAAGTATATGTGTGTCAGCGAGTGTGCACCTAAAATTAGGCTCCAATTAAAAAAAAGAGAAACTTGTAGAAAAATATACGTATGTATCAATAAGTTATAAAACAATATGTTAATATATGCTAATATATTGTTATATGTGAACATTTTATATAAAATTAAGAAAAGGAAAACTTCATATTTAGAGTATCAATTAATTCTAAACTTGAAACGAAAATCATGTAAAATTCGGAACGAAAGAAGGTGCATATATATAGTAGCCGTACTAGGCGAGCATACACACACGCGTTCCAGGCACTCTCCCTCACGACAATGTCTTGAAATGGCATTTTTTCACCCTTACGCATGGCCAGTCTGCTCTCGTTTCTGTAAAAGATCAAGCCTCTACAGTTCTAGCCAACCTGCATACTCTAGCCACTACGGTTCGCCGTTTTGGATTTTCTACTCGTTTTCTTCTCTCCCTTCCTAAGCTATACTCTCACAATACTATCGTACTCCTCGTGAAAAATTCTGCCTAGCATATAGCTTGACATGGAAAACACGTGGTAACGTAAAAACAACGCCACATGCCTTCTTAGCGAAAACGTAAACGCCAAAATACTCATTTTTTCATGCTAAAAATTAGGCTTGGAAATAATAAATACTTAACAGGTTGAAGTTTCTAACCTGGATCCATTCTGATGCGAACTAAAATTAAAAATCTTTCCTGAATGAATATAAAAGATTGCAAGAAACCTTACTCCTAAAAAATGCTGACGAGGTTTTTGTTTTGCAGGTGCAAAAATCTAAGAAAAGGCGTTTAGTCTGAGGTCCCACGGCATATCCCTACCATCCTAATCCAAATTCTGCAATTGTGCAAAAATCCCTACCCGATATACCCTAACTATGGACTGTCGAGGTGAATTGGACAAAAGTCATATTCGCAGTCACTTAGACAACCTGGCAGGGGCCGTAACTACCCAGACTTTCGTCCATCCGAGTCGGGACCGTAAAATCAAAGTAATTCTCTTTTAATTTTTATTTGGAAAATCTAGCCCTGGAGTCGCGAAAATTTCGTGCAAGTCAACGCAAATATATCTTATTTGCAGTACAGGAATCAACGGAAGTGAACCGCCGGGATCGATGGATTGACCAGGAGAATTCAATTTTACGATCCGGACGTGATAATTAAAAAAAAATCTCTCTGCGACGGGAGAAAGACGATAACGCGGGCAACCCAGACTTTCGTCCGCCCGAACGACTTTTAAAAGTATTTTCAAAGGTAATTTTTTTTTGAAATCTAACTTTAGGTCGTAAAGTCCCATTCAGGTGAACGAAAATTTTTTGAATAATTTTCGGTACGGGAACTAATGGGAGTGGAACGCCGGGATCGATGGATTCAACAGTTTAAATGAAAAAATTTCAATTCGGACGATAAAACGATTAGAATCTCCATCCGACGGGGGGCAGTAATCTGACCTACTTAAAAATTGAATTTAAGATTGACCTAGAAGAAATTACCCCTTTTCGTATCTCAAAACTAAAAGAAGAATTTTTCTCGGAAGGTTGTAATTCTCCTTTATGAGTGATAGATATATTTTCTATATCTCAGAAAAATGACTTTGAAAGGAAGGTGTTTGCGCGTGTATATGTGTGTCACAAACGCTAGAGAGAACTAATATCGGGACAGAAAGTCCTGACACTTGGGAAAAAGTAGCTCTATCTCAGTGAAAAAAAATCGCACTGAGTT
>JAAAKG020082010.1:0-16754 GCA_010014905.2 Druon quercuslanigerum | reverse complement strand
GAATAAAATATCGTTATACAAAGAGAATCTTCTTCTTTCTCCAAAAGAAGCCCCTTTATTTTCTGATATATCAATCTTTTAGAATAAGTCAGGTTATTAAATTAACCCTATTTAGTTAACCACACTCGGATAAAATCTGGCGGTTGCAATATATATAATGCGTATGTATGTGCAGTAGATGTGGTCAATGTGCATGGATGCACTGTTGATGTGTATACTGCGCAGTTTTATTCCTCATAAATTACTACTGCTCAGCTGTAAGTATCAAATCATCCAATACTCATCTGAGCCGAATCGAGTCGAGTAGTTTGAAAACATGCAAAATTGCGGTTTTTTGGGTCACTGATTTCGAATCCAAAATTCAATTTACAGAACTCCAGGAATTTGCAGGCTTCTTTGAGTTCTGTGACTTCTACGAATTTCTTCATTTCGTAGATTTCTCTGAATGTAATGACAGTTCGTCGGTTTTTACCATAGAGTTAATACAGATAGAGGCAACAAGATAGCTTGGGAACCGTCCGCGCCTAGAGAGAGAAAGAGAATCAGAAAGATCCGACCAGTCACCCCACTCTTATGACACTCTCCAAGAAAACCCGAGGCGCTCGGTCTCTTTCTCTTTCAGCGAAGTTGAGACGGACGGTCCCGCTTACAGAGCGGTCTATTTTTTGTCACCTCTATCTGTATTAACTCTATGGTTTTTATGCTTACGAAGTTTTTGCATATTCGACGAAGAATTCATTGTATTGAAATTGCATTCGACACAAGAATATATATCTCAGACAATTGGAGGTCGTGCGTCAAAAGGTGTGCGGCGGGCCTGTGCCACGCGGGCATGCACCATGCGGGCATGGTGGGTGTGTGTAAACGAATAGTAAAGAAGATACAAAAAAAATGTAAACCCTTAGAGGAGACGCTAGAAACTGTCATTACCGGAATCGAAAATCAATATACTAAAAGGAAGTTCCAGGAAGAAAATCAACATTTTCTAAAAAGTAATGCAACATGAAATTCTTTAAAATGACATAATGGGCTGGGATAAGTATTTAAATTTACTCTACGTTTTGTTTCAGCGACTAGATCGAGAAGTACACCAACGAAATTCAACAGCACCTATTTTTTTCAACAATCGTTAAAATAAATTTTTGCACAATCATTTTGAATTGATTTCGAACCCTCATTGTTCGATGAAGAAATCTCCCGTGATATCGATTGTTAGCTAATGTTGGTTTCTTTTCTTCATGGAGAAACTTTTCGTGGTAAAATTTTTTAATTGTTAATTTGTTAACTATTAATTTGTTGAATATTAAACTGTGAAGTGGCCGAGTTTATTGGAATATAATAATAGATTATTAAATAATTGTACTTATACTATAAGAAAGTTTCTATAATCCCTAGGAAAGACTGCAGAGTTTACAAAAAACGTTTCATATACATACATATTTTATTTATTAATTTATGAAAATCCCCTTTTCCCTACTAAAATCGGCTATAAAATATATTAATATTTATAACTCTAAATATCATTTCTTAAGTTTGTAATATACAAATTAATTATATAGAGAAAGTATTTCTTCGTATCGCTATGGCAGTAATACTATTTTCTCGACTATATCCTAGATTGCCATATAACTCTTTTAAGGATCAATATTATAATGCCAAAATTTACAGCCAATAGCTTCTCCGCGTCGAATCTCCAAGGAATGCTAAAACAACCTATAAAATAATTCGAACGACTTTTCCTGCTGGTATATGCTTTATGTTCCAGCTCGAATGTTTTAGGGATAGTAAAACGGCAAATATTAAAAAGATTGTCAGAATAACATTATACTGTTGAAAACTTTTGAAATTCGAACATACACTTAATATACATTTGTATCATCAATCTCTCCAAAATACTCATTAAGATGCTACATACTAAATTGCATATACACATGCTATTTCATTTTTAAAAAATAGAAATACTTTTGGCAATAGTTTTCAATTCTAAATAATAAAACATAATATATTTTTCGGGTTATGCATAAATTATGCTGGGTTTTGAGTGGAAAAAAATCAATAAAACGAATAATTAAGGAACCTTACCCAAATTTAGCGTTACATTATAATTCTGACATTTATAGTGAATTTTTGAGAAAATTGCACCTGTACGTTGCACTTCGATTATAAATAACAATTTAGTCGGTGAATTTTAGGTTATTACTTTAGTTTTCAATATTTCACAAGATTTGGATGTGGAAGCACAATAACATACTGGACACAAAACTGGATATACATTGGTTATGAATTTGATACAACTGATATTACACATGAACCAAGAATAAAATAAATCAAAATCCGATGAAAGTGACAAAAGCATTTTTAATAGTATAATTTAAAGTTAATATACGAATAAAAAGGAATTCTTGATTCGAAGCGCTTTTCCTTGATCACTTATAGCCCTAAATGAATTACATGAAACTCTCGCTTTCAGTTCAATGTCGGGGGTTGCCTTCAAATAGTCTTGGACTAAATCCGGGGTATCGAAACGTTAAAGAGTCAGTGCCGCCTGAGCCGTTTCCAGTTGTAATGCATGTTATTGCACAATGTACTTGACTTCGCTCTCGCCCTGCTCCCCTATGGAACTGCGGGGGCCAGCAGTTCTAGGAAGGCCGAAAACGGAGTGACTGAGATTAAGAGTTTCGTGTTCAATTATTTGTATAAAGCAATTAGTTGATTTTCACTAATTTTCACTAATAAAATTTTTGTAATTTCATAAAGAATTACTTTAATATTACCAATTTTGATCTAGAGTTCTCAAAGTATCTTTTGCACAAGGAAAAAATCTATACAATTGAAATAACCTTCTTCACCCAGGAAAGAAGAAACGCGTGAACGCGAGCGCTTTTCAATGTGTATCTTAAAATTACACATTCTATAATTGATATCATTATAAAATTGAATTTACATATAAAACATAATTGAATCCTAAAATATCCGTCCTGTGGACGCAGTCGAGATTATACCGGTGAATAATTTCTCGAATGAATTTCGCCTGCTGAATTATATCAATGCATGTCTATATAGTCTAAGCCATTTTTATTACCTGGTGTCTACCATCAACGAATGGTCGAAATGTCGATTTTAACCATACCATGAGATCTCATGGATCAGTTTTTTATAACAGAATATTCGAACCAGTAAACAACACAAATATCTGTACATAAATGATTTTTAAAATTGCACATTCAAAAGGTAATAGTTCAATCATTAATCGAATACTCTAAATTAATCAACAACTTAGAATATTTGAATCTGCAAATATACATTAGGAGATGTACTTAGTTAATTGTTTTTGACAAATATTATATAGGAGCATCTAACCTTCAAAAAATTGATTTGGCACCTTACAATTCAGAGGGAACATACATGAATCGTTGAATCTTTCAGTGATGTTTTAAAAATGCACTTTGAAAATTTCCTCGAATCCGAAGGGGGTTTCGCCATTGTGTTAGGTGTCCTTATTATCTGGTTTTTCGAAACAAATCCGGTAATGCTAATCATGAGAGTAAAGTAGTGTAGCAACGATGTCAATTGAGCGGGCAGCGAAAAAACAGCTGTTAGTGCTGATAGCTAAGTCATGCTTGATCATACAACCAAAAAGGCACTGTCGGTAAAAGTCGCATTCGTCTTGGCGGAAATTTTAAATTAGAATAAAAAATGCAACTTGTGTTTTTCCTTTTGCAATTGCTTATTAATATGTCTTACTTAGTTTAAAAATAAAAAAAGTGGGGCAAGTAATAAAAGGATGCCGCCGTGAATTCGCTGATAATAATCGATAATAATTTCATAATAAAAATAATTATTTCTTGAATTATTTACATATCTTGTTGTTTTATAGCGTGCAAAACCCATTTGCAAATAACGCATTACGTAGAATCGTATGAATAAGTTAAGTATTTTACAACCTATTCTGGCTTCATAGAACACTTTTTTTTAGAATCTGGGAATGCGAGTAAGCATTCCCAGATTCTAAAAAGCTCTCTGCAAGGCACACTCAGAAATCTAACAAAAAATTTGCCAATACTAGCAAATTATATCACTTGCTACAATTTTCCTTTTCCAAAATTAAGTAATACTCCACAATGAATAATTACCAAAAGAAAAATAAAAGTTCATTTTTATTTTCATTTAAAATTCTCTCCAAGATAGATGCGACTTTTACGGACAATGTGTTTGAGGTTAGATTTCGAATTCTTCGTTTTGAGGAAAAAGCATTTAAATAAAATTTTTTTCGCTTTACAGACACAATTTCATTTATAAAAAATAACTTATACAGAGTGAAAAATATATAACTATAATATTTGTTAATGAAAATGAGAACATCAAATTTTGAGGTTAAAACTTATGTCTGATTCCTTCAGTCCCCTTAACTGTTCTCAATAAGTGGTGAGGCTAATGAGTGTAAGTTTTAATCCTCAAATGTCAATAAAATAATTTTAGAGCCACATTGGTTAAAGGTAAAACTTTTTTTTTTGTTAAACCCGTGAATTTTACAAATATGCGGCATTTCAATGATTTTCACAATCATTTGCTGTATCTTAAAAGTCCATACTCGCAAATGAAAATCTCCATATTGCAGTTCACATTCGTTTTTAAATTTGTAATGAAATGTTTCCTATAAATCTTAAAATAATCGTGTCTCCGATTTAACAGTCTCTCGAACCTATCGTTGGTAATCCTTCATCCCGCTTTTAAGATACACATTTCAGCGGACCTCAAATACAATTAAAACTTGGGCCGACCATTGCATGTTTCCTGGGCAGGCAGACAAGTTTTTACTTATTGAAGGTGATGCTTATTCAAGGCTCATCATTTTCAGAAAGTTAGCAGTTCTCTCTGAAAAATAAGAATATAGAACCGAAATAAAGTTTTTAAATCAAAAACAGGACTCTTAAAAAGTAGCGCGTGTTGGCCCTAAATATGAATAATGAACTTATAATCCATATTTTGTAACTATAATTTTAAGATTGTCAAAAAATCTTATTTCTCTTATTTTTATTCAAACCAACAGAAGACAATTCTTTAACTTGCGCAATATTCAAGTTATCAAATATGTGCTATTTCAATAACAAGCAGTACTTGAAAAATACACCAAACTTTAGTTTTCAGTCCATTGTCAGGGGTTGCTTTTAAACAGCTTTGGACTGAATTCGAGATGACCGAAATGTAAGCAGTCAGGGCCGCCTGAAACGATTTCAATAGGAATGCATGATATTGCACAATATACTTGACTGATTACTCGCGCACTACCGCCCTTCCGAGACTACAGTCGTAATATTTCTAGCCCTGCTCCTCTGAGCAACTACAATAGCTAGCGGTTCTAGGAAGGCCACGAACGGGGTCTGAAAACGGGAATTTAATATATTTATTTTACTGCCTATTGTGCTAAAACGTATGAATTTTGCGTTGAGACTAAGAAGTACATAGAGAACTCAGTGTAGTATTGACGATAAAATAACGATAAAAAGCACATTTAAATCTCGCTTAGGTGATTGTAAAGAGCTTTGCATTATTTTTTAAGCACAAGCTTTTAAGCTTAAAAACAGATGTCATTACAATGAGTATAAAAATATACTAATTTAATCAGACGAATGTGGTAAAAGTTGAAAATTCTTTCTCTATTACATAAAAATGTTTAGAAAAAACTAGTATGATTCACAAGATGTACACGGAAAAAGAATTATCATTGAATCAAAACAACGCATTTATATGTCCTGTACTTGTTCTTGGATAAACAAAATGTTGGTTTCAATACGGACAAGTAAACGCGTTTTCTTGATTCAATAATTATTATTTTTTATATATAGTCATTGAATAGAGCAAATGGTTTATGGACACAAAGATTTTTCGTAAGTATTAGTCTATGTGCACATCCTTTCTCGAGACAGCATGCATTCTGTGTACTTTCTAATTTTAAAATCGGCTATGTCTTACACTAGGGAAACCCTTTCATTTCCTAAAATGAAAATGTCTTCAATTTTTACAAACATGGGTTTCCCTTTTGCTGTTACAATACCACATTCCAGGTACACTAACAAATCTACATGGTGCTGATTTATATTCATCTAAACACGAGTAGTCTTAAATACAGCTTGAGTCTAGCCGGATAAGTACACTACCATCAGAATTTGTCGGTACGATCAACGAAAGTATCATTAAAAATCACTGCTTATTTGAAACGTGATTACGCATTCCTAAAAGGAGCAATCGTGTACAAAAAATACGAATTTTTCCGACATTTTGTGAACATTACTGTTCACTTCTTCAGGGCTGATCTGAAACTGAGGTATTAGGTCATTTTGTTCTTATGTCTACTCTCTGCGAAGTCTGTGATTGGCCAAAGCGCTCCACCGTGGGGAGTGGTCGAACCAGAACTGTTCAAAGTTAACAAAACAAAACAAAATCGCTATTAAAGAACTCAATCGGAACAAAGTCATCATAATATTATCCACAGACAAGAGCAGCCCAACAGTAATAATGAATAAAGAAGACTATAACAACAAAATCATGGACCTTCTAACTGAGGACACATAAAAAAAACTTAAAAAGGACTACACAAAAACAATAATCAGTAAAATAAAAACCCTTTTCAAAGAATTTAAACTTGATAGCCAAACAATATCTAAATTAATACATACTAATTCCATCTCTCCAAGACTTCGCGGGCTCCCGAAAATCCACAAAAATAACATTCCACTCGGAACGATCGTCAGCGCCATAAACGTACCAACTTACAACATAGCACGCTTCCTCGCCTCAGAAATAAGTGCTTTTACAGGAAACTCCATCACTAACGTCCAAAACTCATTTGACTTTATCAAAAAAGTACAAGAGATTCACATTTAACCAGTACCAAACTCTGATACGATTGATATTATTCAATCTTTTACAAACTTTTCTTCCGAGCTCATACCTTTGATAGAACACTGTCTCAATAATACTTACTCTCTTTCAAAAACCAATTCTACTAACAAACCTCAGGAGCAGCAAAGGGATACCCAATAACTAACATCTTTATGGAACATCTAGAAATTAAAATATTGAACCAATCCAAGCTTAAACTGGAATTCTGATTTCGTTAGGTTGATAAAACCTTTCTCGTCTGGCGACATGGACTAGATGAACTAAATGAGTTTGTCGACTTCATCAATCGATTAGATCCTAATATCAAGTTCACCATGGATATTGAAAAAAACGGAAAATTACCTTTCTTGGACGTATTAGTTTACGAAATATCTGATAACAAATTAGGACATGAGGTTTACAGAAAACCCATCGATACAAACAGATATCTACATGCTTCTTCCCACCACCACCCATCTCAAAAACAATCGGTTATTAACTCCCTTGCATACAGAGCTATCTCCATAACAGATGAAGAAAACCTACGCAAGAAATTACAAATCGTTAAACAAATCCTAATACAGAACGATTACACAAAAAAGCGAATTGATAAGGTAATAAAAAAATACACTCAAAAAAAACAAGTCAGCACAAGCTAATAAAGAAAGAGAAAGAAAAGCGACGATCGTCCTACCCTATAGCCAGGGTTTCACAGAACAAATAGGAAAAATTCTTAACAAAAACAAAATCTAAACCCTATTTTAACCACCTGAGTAAATAGAAAAACTACTGAATAACCTAAAGACAAAAATGCACTGGGAGAGCGGTGAGCCAAAGTGTAAAAGAACATGAGAGTAAAGTCAGGCTGAAACATTTCACGCAATCAGCACTAGCTGAACATCATATCGAAACAGGACATAACATTTTATTTTATAAACCAACCATCATTGCTAAAACTTACAATATTTTTCCAAGAAAACATAAAGAAGCAATAGAAATCTTAAAGCACCCTAATATTATCAATAGGGACAATGGATATAAGACGAATTCGATTTGGGTTTCCGTCCTACTAAAGTAAAAAAAAGACTTGATTTGCCAATCAGGTTCAACCAGTCCCTACATAAGAACAACATGACCTAATACGTCAGTTTCAGATCAGCCCTGAAGAAGTAAACTGCAATGTTCACGAAATGTCGGAAAAATTCGTAAACGACAAACCGACAAAAATTTATAAGCGTGTTTGTACGGAATTTGAATTGCTTTAGCGTTAATTATGGCCACCTGCGGTTATCGCTGACTCAGACGCGATGCAGACACCGTAGATATATTTAATGTTTTATCGCCTTGAATTAAAGGTGAGACTTTACAGATTATGTACTGTCAATTTCATTTTTTTCCCATAAGTATACTAAGTCACAGCACGGGTGAAATGTAAGCAACAAAATCTGATAAATTCTCGATGGTCACGGCTAACACGGTCAACATCAGTAAGAGCTGCAATTAAAGATAAGACCTTAAAGATCGCGTCATGTCGCACGTTGAATTCGGGGTGCGAATTTCAATAAATGATTAAATTCTTAAATTTTCACACTGTATATTCTCTACCAACTATCAATAGTATCACTCTTCATTTAGGAATAAGTAATCACATTTTAGAGTCAGTAAGATGTACTTTAAATCTAAGTGGTTTGTATACTGCAAGATATTCCTAGTAGAATTGAAGTCTCAAAGCTTAAAAAAATTTCTTGAACAAGTCAGTTAATTTACAAACTTGCACCATCCCCAAAGTTTTTAAAGTAATCGTCAGAGTCACAAGTCTTTTCATTCTAAAAACCTAGTTTCTTTTCGATAGGATCAACATAATAGTGGCTTTCTTTTAAACCTTATATCTGTCCATGAATAGTTTTCATAAAATATTGAATTATTGCAAGATTTTATTAAAAATTTTACTCACCCTCTATTGCATGCAACACTGGCAACCATCACTAAGGGACAGAAGAGAAGGAGAGGTTTGCAGGATATCGCGCGGGAGAGAGGGGGGGGGGCTAAGCCTATTTAGATACACAATATAGGTCAGTAGCCTGAGAAAATGGAGTCATCGGTGGCTGGACTGTAAGCTGCCCCGAGGACTAACACCCTGGCGGTGGTGGTGATGGCTACGTGTTACCCGGACTCGCTGCTCACTACGTATTAATTGCAGCTCTTCAGGAAAGCCACCTGGTCGGCACTCAAAAAAGTCAACTTATATCAATGGCTAAAACTTTAGATCTTCTTCTGTAGGGGTGAAGTCTTCGCATTTTCCCAACCCACCCAGCGACTAAAGGTTGGCTACAAAATATAGTGACCGAGGCAAGGTCCTGTGAAGGTGCAGGCTTCAAAGCAGGTGTTGTTGAGTTCCTCCGAAAGTTAGTAAAGGCTATGGCATGGCTTCCAGGTAAGCTGGAATATCCGTCCATGGCCCTTCTGTGGTAGGAGGGATTCAGCCCCTCGCCTACAAGGGCCTGCGTACTAGCTAAGGGATACAACGCGGCTATAGGCGCACATCTTAGAGGAATAGGGAGGCTAGTCATAGGATCGGTCTACTTTCGGTATAACAGCGAAACTAAGTCACAGTTGAAGGTGTGCACACTGTTAGAATATTGTAAAGGTGCGGGCCCTTCCTCTTTTGCTGCAATGTGATACTTTGTAATGATCTATAGGAATACTTAATCACTACTTATTTAGAAATTCCTGAAACGAGGATTACACCGACGTCTCAAGACTCGTTTATGGAGGAAGTCATCGACGTCACTAGCTATATCGGTAATTTTCGAGACAATGTCAAGAAGTGGAGTCACACACGAACGTAATCTCTCAGGTCACTTACAGGTAGAGTTTGAGTTGGAATTCATAGTACCCGCGGGCCCTAAGTGGGCCAAGGATTTAGCAAAAGCGGAATGCGACCAGGTTTCCACGGAACTAACGAGTAAACTCTCGGTGACGCCCAGGTTATGTAGAGTGGTGTACACCCTAGTGATAACAGCTAAGATTTTCACGGTGACCACTAAATCTACTCATGGAAGTAATTGTCGACCCATAAGAGTTGAAAAGGCTGCGAAACACACTGGCGAAACGGGAAGATTGAAAAGCTTCGCAGGGAAACGAGATCGAGGTTTACATGTGCAAGAACTGGCAAAACGGATAAATTATGGACTTCATTTTCGAAGTTAAGGGATACATGCAGGGGTTGCTATAGATAATGCGAAGCACGGAAGCTGGACCAACTTGTGCACATACATGGAGAAAGCAGGAGATCAAGGCACATTTCCCGGGCTTTATAAGGTCTGAAGAAAGGGGAACGACACGTCTGAGGCAACTAAAGTCGCCTATGCCCCACCTGGGGTTTCTTGCAAAAGACTGGACAGACCGTCATAGGGCCGCTCGAAAGACTTGCTGGGACTAGCCTGGCGCTGGGATATGTTCTAACTGCATGCATACAAGCTTGCAAAATCAACAGCAAGAGAAAACTTTAATGGATCCAAGCCAGTTGTGTGCATTTGTATGTTGTAGGACATGGAAATCTCGGACCTCACGGATATAAGATAGGGCTCGCAGAAAGCTCAATCTGTTGACTGTGCGGAAGGAAAGATAATACAGCTATTAACATCATTTGTCACTGCCCCGTGAAGGAGGGGTAACGTCTAACACTCACGGGTACCTCTAACACTTTATCAGTGGTTCAAAAGTAGCGGCCGAGAGCTGAATGCGGTCATCGCCATATGGAAAGTGCTTTGGTGTCACGCATAGGCTCACAAAGGGACGCAACGGGAACATCTAAGCGTCAGGGGTTTTTATGGTCTCAACCAAGGAAACAATAATAATAATTATATGCAACTGTTTTTAATTTTCGTATTGACCTAACGTTCCATAACTTTGTAATTTAGAACCTCAAATCAATTGATTTTCATTGCCAAAATTTTTTTATGCAGGGGCAAAAACTTAAGAAGTTTTTAAAATGTAAGGTTATGTTATATTTAAGTTACACTGAGAAAAGAGTGTAGCAAGCGCGTGTCAACTTTTTAATATTTAATGGAGTCAAAAGATTCTCCTAAACTTTCGGCTACAGGGTTGGTAATGGGTCTCAAATCCGAAAAAATCTCTCAAATTTAAAAAGTGATCCAATACGCATGAAATCTACTACAAAAGAGTCTTTCTGGTAGCAAATTTTAAATTTAAATCCGAAATTTTCAGAATATAAATAGCGGCTCTAATTTGGCCCCCATCAATCTCGAAAAAATGATCCGAGTTGAAAAAATTTATTTTACAGAGGTTTTTTAGCAGTTGATTTCTATTCTAATAAGTACTTATATTTATTATAGACTCAATTCAAAACTTAAATTATCAATAAGAAGTATGATTATTGCAGATAGTATGGAATTTATGCACATACAAAAATGAAACCTTTGGATCATTTAATCGCATTAGGGATGTCGCTTGATATTTTCTATTCACTTTTTTAAAACTATTGAATAGTAATTTTTTATTCAAATCGGACGATTATCGTCTTGAAAAATTTCCTGAGTCAGTAAAAATAATAATAAAAAACAGTAGCAATATATTTATGACGAATTTTGAAACTTTCTAATAATATCTTTTTACTTTTTCGACTAAAGAAAATAATAAATTTACGACTGTTAGACTCAATTTATAACCTAAAAATTCATTTGGCTAGTTTAGGCTAGTTAACTTCAACTATTCAAAAACTTCATTCAAATTTCTACAACAAAATTCAACGACTAAAAAGTACCCCCTATAGGGAAAACGCCATGGCGGGGCCAGCGAAACGTTATGTTGACCCTACAATTATTCAAAATCAACTTTATATAAGCGCGTTATTTTCTTCTTAATTTGTTCAAATTTGTGGAGTAAAAATAACACGTCCTATTTGAAAAACAGGCACGAAATTATCAAAAATCAACTTATATCAGTGCATTATTTCCGTTTAAATCTTTTTCAATTTTGTAAATCAATTTCAACTACTAAAAACTACCCAAATAGAAGAGCGATCAAAATTTTGTTTTTTGTATGTGTGGTAGTTTTTACGGGTAGAAGTTTTTTGAACTAATCTAACCCCCACTATCTAAGCTCCACTATGATGTTGGTCACATAGGGGTTAGTTTTTAGGAGTTGAATTTAATTGCACAAATTTGAATACAATTAAGAGAGAAATAACGCCTCCACATGAAGATGATTTTGTATAATTTCGGGGCCAACGAAACGTTTCTTTGGCACCCCCATAGGGTTTTTGGTATAGTTTTTAGGGGTTAAAGTTGTTTGTACATAATTATGTGCCCATATAAAGTATATTTGATACAATTTCGGTACTGGTGAAATACTTCGCTGGCCCTTCAATGATGTCTGCCGCATAGGGGGTAGTTTTTGATGGTTGACGTTTTTTGTCTAAATTTGCATAAATTTAAACAAATTAAAACATAAATAATTCGCCTATGTAAAGTTAATTTTGGACAACTTCTGGGCTGGCGAAATATTGCGCTGTCCCTTTTTATAATGTTTGCTGCATAATTTTTTAGGGTTGAAGTTGGTTGTACAATATAAAACAAAGAAAAATGAAAATAATAGGAAAATTTAAAGTTCATTTTGTACAACATCAAGGCTTGCAAAATATTTCGCTGGCGTTGATATGTTTTTGCCGAATAGGGTTTAATTTTAAGGGGTTTCAATTAGTGGCACAAATTTTAACCAGTTAAGACGGATAAATGCACCCATATAATTTGATTTTGAATAATATCGTACCTGTTTGCTAAAGAGGATCCTACTTATTAGGTTTTGAAATTTTACTGCACAAAAGTAAACAAAATGAAACAGTTTGCAGGCCCCGCCAGTGTTTCAAATCAGTTACTTTCGGTGTTGCACCAATACTACTTTTGGTGGGGAAAATTTGAACAAATTCTGCATTCAATATTTGGCCCAAAAAAAGTGAAATTTGCGTGTGTGGCGGGCCAGGGAAACAGTCCTCCTTTTCTGTACCTAGTGGCGACATTGTTTATGAGAATACATTTGGATACACCAAATTAACTATTAATTAGAACATTTTGAATCCCTTTTAAATTCACACATTTCGCTGTTCTCATTGAATATTTTTCGAGTAATAATGAGGTTAAAATCATTTAAAAACACAGTTTGAGTTCTTTTACATAGCCTAGATAGATTGCTACCCAGGTAACGTAGTGGACCCGATATTCGAACACTTAACGGGATGATAAGTACTTACTTACAAGAAGTGATTAAAGTACTTATAAACAATTGAATAAATATGAGGTGTGAGATACATTCGAAAGAAATATGGTTTATTCAAATGAATATCTATTTAAATATCGTTTATGTAATAACTTATTAAAGTCATCTAATAATAATTAAACAACATAATTCAAACTTGTAAAGAAACTCAATATTTCATACTATTTTCACTATCAAATTATTTAACAATTCTTCAAAGTTTCTAGTTAAAATAATATGTAATTTGCCTGAGTTTTGTGCAAAGGTTTTTTTGTAGTACTAAGTGAGTTTTTAATTTTCTTTTCTTCTAATAATAAATTTTCTTTTGCTTTTCAATTTTTTTTTAACTAACGAATTTAATTAACGAGATTAATGAAAACCCGTAAGTGTTCGGGTATAAGGGCATTTACTGTAAAACGAGACAATATACCCGAACACCCCTAAAAAACTAAAAAACAATGAAAATGTTGAATTACCTTTTTTTAAAGAACCATATGGATCGTGCACTTTGATCTAAACTGCTTTTATCATTAAACAAAAGTGTGCAATCCAAAGAAAATCACGAGACAAACACCTCTTTTTTTCAGCTCTAGCTATAAGCTAATCGGGGATTCAAAATAGGAGCATTCCTATCTATTGGAATTTTTAATACCTTTAAATTCAAGTCTCTTTACATTTGGAAAACCGCCTTAGATTAATCAAACCTATTTAATAAAGAAGTGAAAAATTTTACCATTTTCAGTTTATGAATTTTGATTTGTATTCCAAATAATCTAAATTTTCATTTTTGGACAACTATAACGCACTTTTTACTTTATTATAGAAATAAATCATTATTTGCATAGTCTACAGTTCGATGCACACCAAGAAAACTTCAGTGTGCTGACTGATTTATCTAGTGCAAATACAATATTTGTTATCGTCGGTAAATATATATTGAATTATACTATTTATTAAAAATATGATTACACTAATAATTAATTTAATGAATCTAGCCAAATAAGTAATTAATTCATTTAACGAAACTTATCGCACTAAATGTAATCTAAAAATGTAAAGAAGGAAAATTATAAAACATTTGAAATTATTACACTTAAGTGTTTTATTAGGAGGATAACATATTGTAGTACATGCATTTGTTATTAGACAATGAAAAATTAGCGTCAAGGCGCGTAATTTAACATTTTTTAAAGCCCTTACATTTTATTATTGTGCTAAAATGGTTAAAATTATGCTCAACAGATTCAAAAAAGTTCACATAGTAACAATTTCTCATGTGGTTGGTAAATCTTAAGACGTTACGATTATTTTTATTGCAGGTAAAGATTATTCTGAAATTTGCTGTAAAGATTACATATTGTGTCTTCTCTTTGGTTCATGATTATACGCATGTTCCTTCGGAGTACATCTTCCACGATGTTTGTAAATTACTTCTGAAAGTGGTTAGCAATATTTATTACAAGGGTTATTATATAATTTGAATAATGAGTATATATTTGTAAAGGCCCATAGATCTCTATACATTTTAAATGTTATATTTAGTATAACCTTGAAAAATTAGCAAAAAAATAAACATGAGAAGAAAAAAAATTATTAATTACACAACTAACCTGGATTGCACTCCTTTTTGTAGCATTCGAAAAACTTTTTATTGTAAGTTCTGTATAAATCATAAGCAAATAAACAAGCCTTCGGACCAGGAAAGCTCTATAAAAAAGTTGTTATGTTTTTAAACAATTGATAACTGAACTATGGCTCTGGTTTCTTGTGGATTTTGTATATGTATGTAGACCAAAATAACCGCATGTCTCTTTAAAAATAAAATTTACATTTATATAAATTATATTAAATTTTAACACCTATCTGTGGCTTAAATGCACTGGAAACCACTCGATATTCCGATCTTTTTTATGTGTAAACAATGGCTTAAGGTAGGAAAAAGAGGATTTTGTTCAATGCAATGTACCTATTTGCCTGATAGAAAAAAAGTTCAAAAAAAATGTAGGCATTTTTTACTTAAAACAAAAAATTAAACCGTTTAAAATCACCTTTTTAAACGAGAAATAATATTTGTAATTTACAAGAAATAATTTCGAAACTGTTTTTGAAAATGTTGTTTATTCTAATTTTTTAAATATGTACAAAGATACAGCCTGAAATACGCTGTTAGAAAAATTTGAATCAATTTAAGTTCACATGTATTGGAAGTTTCAAAATGTCCTCGTTTAAGCTTGTACGTTGAAAATTAAGTTAGTTCGATTGAATTATATATTCATTCTTCTTTGGAATTTACAGGTTTAAATATTTTTGCATTATAGCGTGATAAACGCTATTAAATTTGCTTACAAAAATAAATGTTAAGGTTATCAATACTTCAAAGTTAAGTTGAATTTGTAATTTAAAAGTGCTTGAATTTTAAATATTTTTTTAACAGTAAATTGCTTGTTTTCCTAAGAAGAAATTTGTGATTCAAAAATCATATTTCTTTCAACAGCATTTTTGCAATTCATGTTTAGTGGAGAGCAACAAAAAAATGGTACGTTTACTTTCATAAATATACAAAATTTCGTCCAGCATGCCAAAACTATAGGAATACACATTCTTTTTTAAGTATAACTGTTAAGACCATTGTTCATATGACGCCTCGTACAGAAGGCGACGGTTCTCTAAACATAGCTTTGTTTAGATCAAATTTTCGGGGAAAACAATTATTTTCAAAGTAATAAAAGACCGCGTAAAAATACATTTACTTACAAGGCAATGCAGGCGACACAGCTTCAGTGCCAAACCTTTTTTTTTTCTTTTTGCTTTCTGAAAATGTTAGTCTCATTAGTATAAGTGCTATTTCTTAGAGTTTTTATAGTTTCATCATTTAAAATTTTACTTAAAATGCAAATAAATTAACTTTTTGTTTTTTTCTATTTCTGGTGATTGATCCCCTCCAACTTGTTGGTTTTCGGCTACGTGAAAAGGTTCCTCGGAGAAAACTCTATTTATATTGTATAGAAATTCCGTTGAATTTCGTTGAAAATTTAACTAACTTTCTGGCTCCAGTTTCTAGCCTGAAATGCACCCAGAATGTTCTGAGAATAAGCTATACTACCTCAACCCCAAAATGATTCCCGGTGGTCTCGACAGTCCTTCCAACACATTTCTTTTGAACTAGGTATACAAAAAACATCTTTTTTATTTTTATATAGCGATTCGTCGCACCCCATTTGTAACTAGTAAGATCCGGCATTGCACAGCAACTTCTGAGTGCACCAGGTATAATAAGATCATCTTCCTTCCACAGTAAAAAAAAGGATCAATTTTGTTGCAGGGCATTTTGCTCCAACGATCATTTGACTCACGAGATCATAATGATCTGTCCATTCGGCTTAATTTGATCTTATTTTTCGGTTCATTTGTCAGACTAATCCAAACGGTCGCCATTTCTTAGCGCCGATGTCATAAAAACATAACCTAAAAATTGTATCAACTATCGGCCTTTGAAGCTTCACAGCTCAGCCAAAAAATATCGTAGTGCAACAAAAAAACAGTCATATGAAAGCTAAAAGTGTTCTACGTAAATGAGGTTAAGGACGTTTATGTAG
>JAAAKG020081999.1:0-16755 GCA_010014905.2 Druon quercuslanigerum | reverse complement strand
AATATTTCTTGAGTTATTTTAATTTTTATGCCCAGAATTCAATTTTTATCGGTTCAGTGATCCTGTAGCCCAGGATACTCAATCTATTCATATAAATTTTTTAGGATAAGTTAACTAGATGAAGCCTCAGAGCCATTTTTGAAGATATGTGTATTTATTAATAATTTATATATATATATAATTAATTTTGTAATATTTGATCGATTCTTTTAAAAAAATCAAGATAAATTAACTAGTTGAAGCTTCAGTTCTGCTTTTAGAGAAACTTCGATTTATTTATTATTTATCGAGTTATTTTACTTTTGGTGTTAAAAATTAGGGTTTTCAATAGTTCAGTCAACCTCCCATGTAAAAATTCTGGTTAGGCTATAGTAGGGCCCTGGATAGATTTATCAATTTCTCATCAGGCGCTCGCTAGAGAAAATGTAGAGGCCCTGACTAGTTCTGTAACGCTGCGTTTCAGCCAGGTTCTAGCTAGAACTTCTGAGTAGGACCTAACTAGCGTGTCCTGTTATCGCCCGACGATTAGTAGGGCTCCGTCTAGACCCTTTCCATTACCTGATGAATATTTATTTGAGTTGAATATTTAATTTATGTGGCAAAAAAATATTTCAAAAATAAATATTAATTGATTGCGATTATTTTCACTTTGTATACTCTCTTTTTCTAATTAAATATTTATTATTATACGACGTTATGTAAATGTAAAATATACGAACTGTTAACTGTAATACCAGAAAAAGAATTTTCAAATAAATAATTTTTTCGATTGAAATTTTCCTTCCTGTAATATTTCATTTTTTTGCCGTCGTAGACTGCTTTACAATTTTTGACAATGACAGGAAATGTAATTTTTTCTGAACATTTTTATTTCTTCATAAGAATGGAATTAAAAAAAAAACAGGATACCGATAGATTTGCCATACCTATAAGAGTCACCAAATTTTTCACTAGAACCTGACAGGGCACCTATCAGCTTTTTCTAGACTGGATATTCTGATACGGGCTTCAACCAGTTTTTTCTAAAGTAGATATTCTGATAGGGGCCCTAACCAGTTTTTTATCGACTAAATTATTTTTATAGGGGCACCAACCAGTTTTTTCTAGACTAGATATTATGATAGGGGCCCTATCGGAACCCAACTTCAAATAGGGAAAGATAAGGAAATTTCTGTTTGGGCTGTAGCCCAGAATATTTAATCGATTAGTCTGAAAATTATAGAATAAATTGACTAGATAAAAAGGTATTGTAGTTTAGTAGGAAATTTGGTTTATTTGTTATTTTTATACCGAAAACTCGATATTTTAGTAGATCAGTCGTCCTGTAACATAGACTATTCAATCGATTTGTCTGAAAACTTTAGATTAAATTAATTATATAATGCTTCGGTAGCATATTTCGGGAAATTATTTATTCAATACTAAATCATATAGTTATTTCACATTTTATACTTAACAATCTTCAATTGATTCGTCTAAAAATTACATGCTAAATTTACTAAATGACGCTTCAATGATACTTTTAACGAAATTTTAAATTACTAATAATTTTTTAACACTTGTTTCTGTTGCACACTTGAGGCCTGACATAGTTCTCCTTGACTGCGAGAACTGAACCATGTTCGTTATCGAATTTTCTGCACCAGCTGATAAAAACATCATAGTCAAGGAGAATGAAAAGAAAGAGAGGTATAGAGACCTTGAAAGGGAGTTGCGACGATTGCACCCGGAATGTTCTGGTAAATGAATCGTCCTTATCATCGAAGCTCTTGGAGGCGCCAAGCTTTCACTGGTCAACAGCCAGAAAAGCAACACTGCGTGTGAACAATATACTTAAATACTTGCGGGGAAAATGCAGAAGGCGATTGTCCTTGGTTCGCTCCGTGTCCTTAGGGTGCACGAGACTTTTGCCTGATCGTCGTATTGATTCCGTCGCAGATTGTAGCCGCCTATCTCACGCTCGTGAGACGTGGTTATGATTGAAATTTTCTGCGATTTATCTGGGATCGGGTAAAATTTTTCAGATTAGCACTCGATCCCGGAAAAATTCTGCGGTTGTCCTTATGAGAAAATTTTATAGTATACATTTTTTTAACGTAACTCCGTTATATAAATTAAATGAAAATTGGTATCAAAAAATACGTGAAATATCACCAAAAAGATCCACGATTCGATCAATTCCGTCAAGCAAAAGCAATAACCTCAATCAACACTGTTTGTGAAATATTAAAGATCGCCCAGTAAATCTAAAATATATCTAATTTTTAAATTGATTAAATTGAGTAACTTACAGAAATCTCGAGACATAATTTTATTAATTTATAATATCTTTCATAATTTATTTGTCTATTTTTGAATAATTATATTAGAAAGGAAAAAATGCAAATTTTGCGAGATTAATTATTGTTTACAAAAAAGAAGAGAAGATCTGAACAAATTTAATTATTTTCTCTTCTAATAAATTTTCAAAGTTTCTGTAAATTTTTCAATTAAATAAAATTTGATATTTACACATTTTTTAGAATTACTTGGCAAACCTTGATATTTTACAAGCAATGTTAATTCTGTTGATAACTTTGCGCTGGGTACAACTGCTTGCATCGCAGATGTTTCTGGTGAGTTTGAAATATGACGAAATCCCTCGTTTCTCCTCAAATGGAAAAAGTGATTGAAAAGTGATTTCAATTGAATTCGTAACAGTAATTAGATTAAGGCACGAAATGTTCTGATGTGTTGAAACGGAATAACGTCTATCAGAGTGTCAAATTAATTGGCACGGATCAAATGATCAATGTCAGCGCTTCGCGAATTTTCCGCCTTGGAAATCTCGGTTACTATTGTGTCAAAAGCAACTTGATTAACAACGAATGAAGTATATCAGGGGTAGATATTAGAAGATAATTTAAATTTTAAGTTAAGTCGGCTGGACACGCAATTAAAAGCTGTATTTATCAGGACGATAATAGCATCCATTTACGCGATCCTGTTTCCAACGATTCGTATCAGTTTGCATCACGAATAGGAATTTCAACTATTTTAATTAGAAAATTAGAACAGTGCTGCTTCAATTTAAATTCAATTGTAAATTTTAATTGTGCTCTACAATTTTGTATATCTCTTAGAAGCTGTTCTGAAACTACTTCACCAATTCAAATAAAATTAATTTATTCGGAACCACCCTGCTGCGAGCCTAGAACCCCCATTGAAAAGATAATTAGTTTAACAAATGGCCACTGAATAACGCACAATGTGTTCTCTAATCTCACTGTTGACATATATATTATATAATACTCTAGCTCGGACTAAATAATTTTAAAATTTCGCGCTATACGAAATTACCAATCAGAGTAAAGCTTTTCAGACGACCCTATACTCTCATAACGTGCTGATTTATAATAAAATATCGTACATCACTCAAAGGTTCAGACAGGTCTTAACGCAGAGATCAATGTTTGCGGAACGATTTGCAAAACCATGGTTTTAAAAACAAACCCTACCGGGGTTTTAATATACTATTCAATATATTAAATCTTAATTCAATATAAAACAATTTAAATTACTAAGCTTTCAAGTTAAGATATATTGTAATTTCAAGAAAAACTGAAACCAAAAACTGCATTAACAATCAAATAGTTGAAGTTTCAAGCCAAATAGACGAATTTTTATAAAAATATTTAAAGATTAAACCAAATAATTAAACTTTAAACCAAATAGTTAAATTTTCCAGTGCAAAATAAAAAATGTACCGAAAACGGTTAAATTTTCAACAAGATAGTTAATTTTCAACTAAGCAAGATGAATTTCTAACCAAGAAATATCACTTTTCTATCATAAAAGACTAAATCTTAAACAAAAAGGATTAAAATTCAACCAAAAATAGTTAAATATTTAAGGCAAAAAGACGAATTTTGCAGAAAACATTTAAATTTTTGACAATAAAATTCATTTTAATCCCAGAAAGATGAATTTTCTAACATAGAAGATGAATTTTCTACCAAAAGACTACAAAAGAATCAAAGAATGAAAAAAATCATTTCTTAACCAAAAAACAAGTTAAAAAAAAATATGAATTTTTCGAAATAATAGTTGAATTATTTGCTCATAAAGAATACATTTTGAACCAAACATGGAATAGTTCAATTTTTCGATAAAAAATTAATTTTTCAGAAAAAACTAATTTTAACCAGTTGAGTTGAATAAAACGAGACGAATTTTCAAATATAATATTTATATCTTCAACAAAAAAAGATGAATTTTCAACAACAAAATATTTTTTTATAAAAAAACGAAGTTTCACTAAAAGACATGAATTTTCTACCAAATAGTTCAATTTGCAACTTATAAAGGATCAATTTCCAACCAAAAATAGAATTTGAAATATTCCGATAAAATAAATTTTTAACTAATAAAAACACGAATTAAAAATAAATTGTTAACATAGTAGTTCAACTTTCAACCAAGTAGTCCACATTTTTAACCAAAGTAAATGAAGTTTTAATAGATAGGTAAATTTTCTACCAAAAAGATGAATTTTTTTTTGAATAAGTTTAATTCTCTACCAAAAAAGAGAAAGCTTCAACAACATTGTTGAATTTTATTATTTTATTTTTCAACAATCTATATCAATTTAGAGAGAAACTTGTAATACCTTATATTCCAAGAAAAAAATATAATATTTTTACATAAAAGCAGTTAAGTTAAACCAAAAAGACGAATTTTCAAGAAAATTGGTGAATTTTTCAACAAAACTGGTTTTAAAAAAATTACAAAATTATTTAAATTAAAAAATTTACAACCAAACAGTTGCATTTCTTAATGAAAAACCATGAATTTTCTTGAAATAAGATTGATTTCCTACCATAAAAGACTATAAGCTAGTTTTTCAATTATATACAATCCATTTTCAATACGGTTAACCAACATAAAAAAATGTTTGATAAAATAGTTCAATTTTCAACCAAAAATATGAATTTTCAACAAAAGGGTTCAACATTCAACGTATAATATGATTTTTAACCACAAGACTCACAGTCCTCGTTTTCCGCTTAAAGTCCCACTTAATGTTAATAGATCGCAATAAGAAAATCCATATCTTTTAGGTTAAAAAGTCTACTAGTAACAAAATTTAATATTTAAAAAGGCGTTTTTTTAGCAAATCGACTTCGTGTTTGAAAATCATCTTGAGTTTCTAGAAATCAGCGAAAAAGAAGAATTCTTCAAGATGTGGAAAAAAGGATTCGAGAAAAAAAATTGCATGAACTTGCGAGCAGAATTTTTACGTCTATTTAAAAAAATTCTTAACATTTGTATGGATTTGTATCTAATTCAGGTATTTCAGATTTATTAAGTTTTCGTTCCTTTGTCGAGTTCCGTCGGAATATTTAAAACAGTTAAAAAATGATAAAATTACGATTTTTTTTTTAAATATAGAAAACCGATTTTCAAGAAAACCTACACTTATATTTTGTCACCATTTTTTGTTAAATTTTGCCTTCTATAAGAAAGGCACACTGTGAGTTTTATCTGAGCTAAACCATTTTTGTGGCTAGGAGAATTTTATTTCTCAAAAACCAATTTTCACATTGTTCTGGAAAACTCAATTTCTTAAACAATCAATATTCAATAAGCGCTTTTTCACTGAAAGGTTTTTCAGTGGAGAAAACCGCAGATTTCTTATAAGTTGAAAATAACATGAAAAAATTTAATTTTCGAAGGTCAAATATTTTTTGTTATTTCAATGCTTATGTTTAATTAAAAGGTCGTGAAAATCCAATTAAAACCCTCGAAGACCAAATTTTTTTGTACTAATATTAAAAAAATTTTACATCGTCGAAACAGATGAGATCCTAACTAAAATACTCAAGGCTTATTTCTATAAGTAAAATAATGTCAGCCCACTTATTAATTTATACATATTGCACATTTTAATTTCCAAAAAATTATCATGATTAGCGAAAAAGAAGTGAAAAATTCAATTAAAATTGTAGAAGACAAAAGTTTGTTTAATTTATATCAAAACACCCCCTCATTCTCGGAGAAATTAAGTTTTTAGTTCAAGTCACTTCAGAAATAATGAAAGTATAATATACTTTTTTTTTGTTTAAAAAAAAATTTAACGCAATTTCTCGAATGGTCTTTTTTGCACATGCTAAAATAAATTGATTGTTTTTTACAGATTTTTTTTTTCTTTTAAAGAACTTGAAAACATGCACTATAAGAATCCTGATAAGTGTTTTGTAATTAATGTGAGTATAATTAATACGATGTAATTTTAAAATTAATATATTTTGAATATATTAGTTATAATAAACACATTGTACAAGAGAAGAGTATTGAACATCTGAAACAATTAGGAATCAATGAATGACTTATATTTTATCATTATCAAAAGTGAACCTGGTAGTAACGGTTTTTAAGATACATCTTCCTCAGAGACGTTAAATTAAGAAATTAAATTTAAGATACCGCGGATCCTTTTTCGAAAGTCCCATCATTTTTATAATAATAATGTTTGGCATTTTAGATGATAATAATATTTATTGATTGGTGAAGTTAGAAGGAGAATTGAAATTTAAGATATCCTGGTGGTTTTTCGAATGTCTCGCTGTTCTACCAATTGAGCTAAGTAGTTCATGTGACACACAGAAAAAAAGTTGTCTTGAAACAAAAGCATCATCCTCTTGCCTGTTTTGTTTTGAACCACGTGAAAATATTTTACACGCTAACATAATTATTTGGCTACAAGATAAGTAAAGTTTGTCACAAAAGGATAATGTTTACTGCAAACAAATTCTTTTCGAGACAAATGAAAATCATCTTATCCTTTCTTAAAGAAACTCCCGTTTGTGTCAAGAAGCATCATGCTGATGCAAGAGCAGGACACTTCTCTGAGTGGATAATAATAAATCTTGCATGAGGAAGTGACATTGAGAACTGAAAATTAAGATACTCTGATGCTTTTCGAATGTCTTGTTTTAAAAAATTTTAATTTGTAATTAAGATATCGAGGGCTGCTTCTTCGACAGTCTCATCGTTCAAATAATTTAACCTGTTTTTCCAGGTGATAATAATAAATCTTTTAAAAAGGAACAAGAATTTTGTTTCTCGTTTAAAACGGCCACTGGACTCCTGCATTCGTGTTATAGAATCTCAGGTCCTTTTCCACTATAAATGACGAAATAAAACCTCTTTGTTTCAACACAAGACTTCTCCATTGTCAGAGTTTGAAAGCCTCCTTCATTTCCGTTTGCTCTCTTTATTTTTCTTTTTTCTTCTACCTCCTCTTGTTTTTTTCTCTTTTATCTCTTTATTTTCTTTCTTGATGTTGACCATACACGCGAAGTTGGAGGAAGTTAAAGAAATTGCCGTGAGCTTCTGCTCGCCCAGATATATTCGCGCTTTAAAAGTTTCCCTGAAGAGATTGAGTCTTGATCCCATTGTTCCCTTATGCGGCTAAAAGGGAAATGCGCTTAGCGGTCTTTTATTCCGAATGACTAGCCCTCCGAATCTCCTTATTCGCTTATATATTTATTATTCTCAGCCAGTCATTGCATTTTTGAGTCTATGATATTCTCACGGCTTAACCGTTTGAAAATCATGCCGCTCCTACAAGTTAGAAGAATTACGGGAGCGACGGCATACGCGGATATAGTATCCGATTCACTGTGGCTAATAAGCCATGGGGTATCTATCCATATAGCTATAGATATAGTTATAGCTACAGCGGTACCGCGCTTTCACCATAGAAGCTAGCCTCTTGTACGCGTGTCATAACAAAAATACCGAGCTACCGGGCATCGGAAGCAAAGAGGGATGGTAACTGCGAAATTACCGAATGAGCCACGCTAGGATGATCCTGCAGGGAGAAAACTGTTTTCATTGTTGTGAACAATGCGCGCGAAACAATGCTACATCGCTAAAAGAGGAGCGCTACAGTTTTCGCTTTTTTCATTCCGAAATCGAGCAACCTTTTTCTTTCAAATCATCATAACCAAAACGGATATCCATGCAGGAAGGATTAAGGGATTTGTTGAATGTTCAATATTGATAAGGGCTTTGTGATACAATTCTAATTTTTTAATTTTTACGAGGAACATATTGAAATAAATCGTCGCGTTAACAAATCGCTGCCGTATGTAGTAAAACTATTAAAAGCAATGCTATATTTATAAAAGAGAAGAGCTGTAGTTTTCGCTTTTCTAATTCCGAAATCGAGCAGTTTTTTTCAAATCATAAAACAAAGCGGATTTCGTTACAGGAAGGATTAAAGGATTTTCTGAATCTTGAATATTGATGAAGGCTTTGTTATACAATTTTCTTCTTTAAATATTAAGGAGAAACATAATGGAATCAATAGTCACGTGAGCAAATCGCCGCAATGTAATAAAAGAAGTTAAAACAATGCTACATCTCTGAAAGAGAAGGACAACAGTTTTCGCTTTTTTTTCCGAAGTCGAGCAAACTTTTTCTTTCCAATTATCCAGCAAAACAGTTGCTTCTGCAGGAAGGATTAAGGGATTTGCTGAATGTCAAATATTGATAAGGGCTTTTTCATGGAACTTTAATTTTTGAATTTTTACGATAAACATAATGAAATCAATATTCACGTTAGCTAGTCGTCCCCATGTAGCAAAAAGAAGTTAAATGAATGCTACATCGCTAAAAGAGGAAGGTTACAGATTTCGCTTTCTTTTATTCCAAAATCGAGCAAACTTTTTCTTTTAAATATTTAATGTTGACTCAGAGAAAAAGTTCTCTCAAAGCAAAAATGTTGTCCTGTTGCATCTTTTTTAACCAACTAAACATCTTCTTTATACAAACAGAAACATTTGGCTGCAACATTAGATGAAATTTGTCGCAAATGGATGATGTTTGTTGCAAAAATATTCTTTTTGAGACGAATGAAAATCCTCCCAACCTTGAATTTAAAAGGAAACTTCATTCGTGTCAAACCGCATCCTTTTAACACGACAGGATATTTCTCTAAGTGGCTTTGTAATATAATTTTATTTTTTAAATTCTTTCGCTGAGCATAATGAAATCCATAGAGAATTAGATAATAGATAGAGAATTAGATGCCATTAGCATTAGAAAATCGCTATATTTCGAAATCGTGCAAACTTTTTCTTTTAGGTAATGAATGAACACAGGTTTCCTTACAGAAAGGATCAGAGATTTTTTTGTATTGAATGTTGATAAGGCCTTTTTTAGTATAAGTGGGCGGAAACAGAAGGAGAAAAGGGAAAAGGAAATCACACAAAGTATATACCATAGATACATTTTTTATCTGGAGTTGGATAAAAACACTGCAAATAATTAAAAACTACAATTATCTGGCGTTGGATAATTGTAGTTGTCAATTATTTACAACGATTTTATTCAACTTCAGGTAATAAATATCCCTTGGATAATAAGTTTTACTTTTTTAGTTGAAAAATTTAAAAACAAAAAAATATGTTTCCAATGTCTTTGAAATACATTTTTTAAATTGTTATATATATAAAATTTTTTCCTTTTTGTGTCACAATATCATTCTAAATAATTTAAGGAAAATACATTTTTTTTACTTGTTTTACATTTATATATAATAAATAAATTTTTACATTTTACGTCATATATTTTGTACTATATGTATGTATAAAAAATTAATTTAATGTATTTACAACACATCAAAGACAAACTCCATAAAATATTAAATCAAATACTTATTATTAATTTTTTTGTATTTTCACAGAAAAAGAAAAACTACACTCTTTCGAAATTTTAGTAATTATTTGAAATATTTCGAAATGTCTTTAAATTTTCGCATAATATTCATTAATAAAAAATCAATAAAGTTTCTTCTAAAAATAAATACTTAATTAAATAATAATATTATGACATTTTTATAATGTCCAATTTGGAATTTTTGTATAAAAATTTTTTGGCGAAAAATGTACAATTTATAGGCTGGTCTGTGTATTAGCGTTATCCACAAACTCAGTACGAACTATATATAGTTAATCTTTAATGATTATATTAAAAATTAAAGATTAGATATAAATGAAAAAATAATTTTTGAATTCCAACCCCAAGGACCTTACAGGGTCCCCAAAATACACCATAGGTATAAAAAATTTCGCTTCGCAAGTTCTTAGTGCTAATTCTTTTTTTGTTAGAAAAAATTGTTTCTAATACATGAAATATTACTCTCTATTATTAATTAGGTGTTTAAATAAATTGTTTAAACAATAAGATTCAACAAAAATCATTGTGTAAGCAAATGATTATTGTTTATAACTATCTTCTCCTACAGTAATGCTACATAGTTGCGGTTTTATCTGAAAGTTTTAACTTTATGTCCACTTTGCACTTAGCTGGAGATAATTTTTTATTATAATAATTGATATTTTTACACTATTGTTAGTGCTTGACAATATGAATTTAAACAAAAAATAGCAACTTTCTAACATTAAGTTAGGACAATGCTATGTATACCGCATGTATCGGAAAATAGTCTCTGTGGCAAATGTCACTTACTACGTTTTTCTCTTGAACAGCCGTAATAATCAGTGCCCAAAATTTGCAAAATCCAATTTTAAACACATGGGTTTTTTTTTGGACCCTATAAAAAGACTTAAGAAAGTGAAATTCAAAAAATAAATTCTAATAAGCATTCTATGGCTAATTTAAAAGAAAGATAATGGTCAATCACTTGAAAATGCGTTTATTAAATTTGTATACATACAGAAGTGGGGATGATTATATATGTACAAAAATTTAATACATTTATTTTTAAGGACATTGAGAACATATTTGTTTGTTTTCAATAGAAGCATAAGGAAAGCTAAAAATGCAAAGTAAGATAAAGCAAAAAAATTAGATGTACAAAATTAGAGAATATGTAAGATTAGATGGGAAAATAATTAGTTAATAAGCGATACAGAAATGATGTAATAAAGATCTAAAGGGACGGAGATGATGTAAAGCCTGAGGGGATATATTAAAAAAAAAAAATGAAAAGATGAAGCTGGGTACTTTCACAGAAAAATAAACACCTTTTTTAAATGCCCATCCACTAAACTCGCTTGCTTATAGGGTTAGTCTACCACTCTACCCCAAAGGGCAGAAGAGATCTTAATCTCGTCAGCTCCCTCTTAATGTTTACAGAAAACATCGAGAAAAATAGGCCAAAAGCATTGATAAAAGAGGGATGGATCGACTTTATCGGTTTGTCTATCATCTATCTCTTGATCTCTTCAAATCTCCACCTTTCTTCAATCCTCATCGCCCCTCAGCATTTTCCTACTCCTTTCTCATAGAAATCCATCAGCTTTTTGAATTTAAAGATTTGAACCCTGTTCGGCTCATTTCACCAGGTCGAAAAGTGCACTCTCCTTTTCAAGATTTGTGTGACAAAGGAGCATCCTATTCACTAGACACCCACACGATTGGTCAGCAATAAAAGGGCGAATGAAAAACCTGAAAATAATCATGGGAATGGCAAATACGATTTCGGATCTCTTTGAGGCCAGACCAAGCAAATAATTTGAGAACTTCTGTTCGGAAGAGAAGCGAGAGTCGCGAAAATCCTTTATTGCCTGCCGGATACTCGGTATTCCGCTCGTGTCACTGTCCCGGATTTGTATTGTCAAAATGTAAACCGAAAAATGACAAAGATATCTCGTGATCGGTTTGCAACAATTTTCGGCAAGCAACCCTTTTCATAAGCTGAAAATCCAGAGTGCGGTTCCGTTTGTCGTCAGAATGGTTGCGTTTGTTTTCCTCTTTTGTGAGGTTTATTCTTCTAGTGAAGGGAAGGAAAAAGGGGAAATTAATCTCATCAATATCTTGCTTGGTCTTGTACTCAAAGCCACCCTCGGGGAAAGACATGTGCACAGGTTATAGACCTACGTATGCACTGAAGAAATCATCCGAGGATTAAGTAAACCAATCTCGATTCTAGCATTAAGGATTAAAAGAGGATTTTTTCTTATATTTCTTCATTATATTGATTACGTTTTTATTTTTGTGGGATTTCTTTGCTTATATATTTGACTCTATTTTGAAATCTAATTTTTAATTGTTAGTTTTTTGTTTTGTAATCTTGGTTTCGTGCATAAAATAGTTCATAAAAAAGTAGATTTCATTTCGATTTTCAAAGAGTACTTTTTTTTATACATATTACATTTTTTATGATAAAAGATAGTACAAATAGTAGAAAAATCCCAGTCAGTTTAAAAGATACTTAGGAGTTATATAGATGTTTAGAAGGAATTAAAAATTATTTTATAAATTTACGGAAATCTTTTTAAGTCTTAAAATATATTATTAATCTCCTCAAAACTTCTAAACCTCTCTTAAACTTACTCGAATTTATTCTAAAAAATTGTAATCTTGCAAAATTAAAAAAAATTTCACACATCTTTCACATTTCTGTTTGAAATTTTAGGAAATAAAAAAATCGTTAATAATGTTTCCACCAATCTTAAATAAAATTTTTTTCTCTTGATACCTTACCAAATTCCTAAGATTCTTTTCTGACAATTTTGAAATTTTTATTCATGAAATCTAAAGACAATTTTTTTATTTTCTTGAAATCTTTCAAAATTCTTAAAAAGCTTCAAAAAATTTTTAATTATCTTTGAATTTTCTCAAAACTTCTTAATGTCTCTGAAATTTAATCAATTCATTTTTCAATTTTTTAATTGTGCAAATTTGAGAATTTTTGCTATCAAAATCTTTTAAGAACTTCTAAATCTTCTAAATATTTTTTTAAATGTTTCGAATTTTTTCCTCAAAGTCAACTTACGTTCACACAGAACGCCATACAGAGTTTCTTAGTGCATCACATTTAATTTTTCAAATTTTCAATTCGATACCGCATTTCGTGTGATTCCTGATTCTTTTTCGACACTTTTTAAAAAATCTTTGAAATCTTTTTAAATATTCTCTTTCAATTCATTTTGTTTTAAATACAAGTTTATTAAAAATTTTCCTAGGAAATTTAACAAATTTGTTTGAATCTTCTAAAATATTTTTAAAATATGAAAAAGCTTCTACAATTTTTTTTTTAAATTGTTGGTTATTTTATCATTTTCTTAAAGCTTCTAAACAGCTCTTAAAATCCAATAAAAATTATTCCAGAAATATTAGAAAGCTTTTTTAATCTGTTCAAACCTTTTAAAATTTAAACAAAATTTATAAATTTATTGTTGGATATCTTCAGAAATCTTCAATTTATTATAAAAATTCTGATTTTTTCTTGATACCTTTCCAAATTCCTGAAACATCTACATTTTATAAACAAAATTAAATATTTTTAAACTTGAATTATTTTTGAATTTTGCTTGAATCCTCTAAATATCTCTCAAACTTACTGTAAAAATGTTGCTTTAAAATCTTCTACACTTTTGCGAAATGTGAGTAAATCAATTGAAATTTTTTGAAATCTATTTTAATTTTCTCCTAGAATTAATCTTTCAGAATGAAAAATAATTTGAAATTTTCCCATGAATTATCTAATAATTTACACAAATTAAAAATATTTTTTCCAAACTGAAGGAGTTTCCTGAAAATGGTTAATACATCCAACCATTTTTAAGAATATTTTTTTCTCGAAAAATTCATAAAAAAGTAATCGTTTATCGCGTCTTATCTCTGGATATTTATTGAAATAAAAGCGATGAATAAGCAATTAAAAAATTATTTAAACAAGCATTGTACTCTTAACACTGATAAGCGAAATTATGACGTGAAGGCAATACCCAAATTTTTATTTTTAAGAAAAAAAATGATTTAAACAGTAATAAATTGTTGAAATGGGAACATTGATAAAAAGAAAAAAGAAAAATAATCTTGACAAATTGCTAAAGACGTACTTTCTCCTGTTTCTCTTCAAGGAGCCATGCATTTTAATAAGCGCGATTTAAACAGCGATAAATTATTTTAAAAAATAATACTAACATTTTTCACATTCATTATAAGACTCAAGACACCTATAATATAGTGCCATCAATTAAAACCTTAGAATATATTATTTAGAATTCACTTAGACCTTTTTGTGGATACCTCAGTCAATTCTTCATCGATTTGTTTAAAACCTTTTCGAATTAATAACAAAATTTTGAGCAATAACTATTGGGCATACATATTGCTCATTTTTTAGAAATTCATCATCATTCTCAACTTCTTTTATTTTTTTTTATTTTTTCTTCATCATTATTTCTTTACTCTTCTTCCTTTCTTCCCTCTTCTGTCTTCTTTCTCTTTCCTCAATCGTCAGGTATTTGGGGCACGGGTTGATATTAATCGATTTTGCTCAAAATTTAAAGATGACTTTTTGGGGTGATGCCAAAAACATTTTTTTTTTAAATTTCACAGTCTAAACAAGGGGTACCCTAATGGTCATCTTATAGCGTCGCTTGTTTTGTCGCACGACCTATAGCAACTTCTAATTCATATAAATCACAAATAAAACCCTGATCCCTTAGTTTAGAAATTTGTATGTTTTCGGATACCTAATTGTCTGTAATGTTCACTTTGTTGGCAATCACCCAGAAATATTAAATAAGAAGAGATGATAAAATATTGATCATATGATTGTAGAGCAGAACCTGTTCCTTAGAGAATGGGAGACCGGAAGGCAATAGGAATGTGATAATAATTTATGGGAGGTCGAAGACGTGCTTTTAATAACGACTCTGACATATTCGTCTATGGCGCAGCCGCGATTTTAAAACCCCTAATAACACGACTAATCCCATTACAATGTTACCCTCTACACGGGGCAAGGCAGCCCCCTTTTGCATTGAAAATCATGGTAACGCTATCTTATGGGTGTCGTGAATATTACATACAATAAGCATCCCAACATATGTCCCTTCATCGCAGTGCAGATATGAGAGAAGCGGGGCAATTCTGCACCCTCCTTTAGGGTTGTAATATTCGGTGCAAGGGTGTGTTTTACAGAAAGTAGTACATATGCACCACTACCACCAAATCCTCTCAGATCATTACCAATAAAGGATATTTTTATTCTGAATAAGGGCACCCTTCATGAAAGAACCCCATTGGTTCATCCCCCTCTTCAGGGGCGTGTTCGGATTCATAAAAAAGAAGCTTTTTACTACTTTACCCCCTACCTTTCACCCTATTTTTCTCCCACTCGCATTCCCTTTTATCTCTGTTTTACTCTCTAGGCCAGTGTCTAAAATGTCTGCAGCGAAATTTCTTCTGTTTTTCTTAAACTGACTTTAAAAAAAGAGAGTTTATTTGGGTCGAATTATGAGAGAGGAATAAGTTAATAATTGAAATTCAGCATATTTCAAAAATTTCAACTTAAAAGTTTTTATTATTACTATGCAATTACTATGCAATCACGATTTTTCTGTTCAAAAAAACTCAGAGAACGTTTATTTAGTATAAAAGGATTAGATTTCGAAGATTTCAAGTATTTTGAACGGATTTTATATGATGTTAAAAGATTTTATAATATTTCAAAATATTTTCAAATAATTTGAGGAAACATACGTGTTTTTTTTAAACGAATTGGAAGAAATTTATAAAGGGGATTCGATTATTTAATAGGATTTTAAAGGATTTTACTACATTAATCAAAATTATTTTCTGAACATTATCAAGTATTTTCAAGGAATTTAAAGGAATTTTGTATTTAGGCTGTAGAAATTTAAAAGCTTAAAAATGTATACCATACAATATTGTAAACTGCAATTTTAAATAAAAGGGTTTCTTAAAAATTCAGTACACTTAACGGCATTTTAATTTGTAATATTTCAATAAATTTTAGTGGATCTGATTATATTTCACAAGATTTAAGAGAATTTTAATAAGTGTCCGAAAGTTATGAAGGATTATAAAGAAATTTGCAGAAATTTCAATGAATTTCGAAAAGTTTTAATGGATTTTAAAATATTTTATTTCCACGGATTATAGAGGATGCCCCAGATTATTTAGTACAATTTCAAAGTATTTAAAAAGTTTTAAATATTTTTATCGATATTATAAGATTTCGTAAGAATCCAAAAGATTTAAGATAGTGTCAAAGGATTTCCAAATATCAACAACAATTTTAATCAAATTTGAACGAATTTCAAAAGCTTTCAAGATCTACGGATTTTAGAGAAGTTTGGTAGATTTTAAAAAACTTGGTGAAATTTCAAAGGATTTCCATATATTATAAGGGATTTAGAACAAAAATTTTCATACAATTTTAAAATTGTTGCGGAATTTAAAAGGATTTCCGAATATTATAAAGAATTTGAAATAAATATTAATGAATTTCAATGGCTTTTAAAAGGTTTTAATGAATTTTCAAATATTTTATATCCACGGTAAAGAAATTTTAAAGAATTTCATAAACTTTTAAGTGGTTTTAATGGATTCTATTGTATTTTATATACCGATAAATTTTACAAGATTTCAAAATAATTAATGAATTTTTAAAGAAATTCTACTAAAATATTTTATGGAATCTCCTAGTATTTCGAAATTTTTCACGAGACTTCAAAGATTGTAACAAATTTGTGGAGATTCTATGGATTTCCAATGATTCTAAGGGATTTTTAAGATTTCACGGAATCTCAAAGAATGTTAAGAATGTCTATACAGTTTTCAAAGGTTTTAAACGAATTTCCAGGGAGATCAATTTTTTGAAGGGATTTTAAGAGAGTGTTTACGATATTTATGAAACTCAAAGGATTTCAAGAAATTTTTATATAATTTGACAAAGTTTTAGCAACTTAAACATAAAACCTT
>JAAAKG020081988.1:0-16757 GCA_010014905.2 Druon quercuslanigerum | reverse complement strand
GGACCTCTAAGTACCCTCTGATGACTTTTCATCGTAAAGTCACCCTTGGAAGGCATCGGTATCGATTTTAAGCCCATGTTTGCAAAACCTTAAATTTTAGTGTTTTTAAGTGAAATTTCGAGATTTCACCCTCAAAGAACAGACTGAAGTTGACGTTTCATGCACACCCGAGGAGTTCCACGGACCCTCTAGAACTGTTTGTCACCGCGCTCAAGGATCATTCAGAACTCTCTCTCTCTCTTTAATGTTTTGTGGTTGGGACAGTTCGAACAATAATATCCATGTCTAAAGATCGAGAAAATGATACTTTTCTGGCGGTGTTGCATCGTATGTCGCTTCCATGCAGGTGAGAAGTGTTACACCGAACCTCGAAGACTGTTTGACAACATGCTCAGGAATCATGTTGAACTCTTTGTTCCATTCACGTTTTGTATTTTAGGGTCCCCTGGTCGATAATATCTAGAACTGTACTTATTCAATCTAATTAAATAGGCCCTATTAACCACATCGCAAAGACTAAAGTATGAGATGTGTGTCTGGAGGTTGTCTAACTACTGTAAAAAAATTAATTGGTAGTTTTTGGATTAGGCTAACACAATCTGAATTTGATTCAATCATCAATTATGTACGTACTTATTCAAACTAATTGTGGGTAGTTTACCTTCCGTAAAAAAATTAATTAGTGGTTTTCGGATCATGGTAACATAAACTGAATTTGAAGTTACATTACCAAGGTTATAATTCCTCATCCAAACTAATTTATCATGTCTTATGAACTACGTCGTCAAGGCTTGAGTATGAGATTGATGTTCGGGGGTAGTTTAACTACTGTAAAATGATAATTGGTAGTTTTCGGATCAGAATTATACAAACTAAATGTGATTAAACATCACTAAGTGCGTACCTACTTATTCAAACTAATTAATCAGGTCCTGTAAATTGTAGATGACGGATAACTGTGCACGGAGCAACTGCGCACGAGCCCATCTGTGCACATCGGTGGCCGTATGCACAACTGTGCACTTTGTTAGCCACAGGACAACTGTGCACCAGGCCATCTGTGCACGTCTACATTTCAACGTGCACAGATGGGAAACTCCCAACTGAGCACGTCTAAATTTCGACAAAATGTGTCTAAATGACTAAATAAAATAAAAAATAAATAAAAAATAATAAAAAAATGACTAAATGTCGACGTGCACAAGTGGTACCCTGCTAACGGTTCACATGGACAGATAGGAGACTCTTAACTGTGCACGTCGAAATACGTGCACAGATAGCCCGGTGCACAGTTGTACCCTTCTCGTATATTACGTCGTCTAGACTAGACTACGGGGATGGTATGTGGGGGTATTTTAACTACTATATATAACAAATGTTTGGTAGGATAAGAGCGATTTGATTTCTTTTTACAACATCATTAGCCCATATACCATCCATCCATAACCTCGTCACGTTTTAATTTGATTACAAAATATCCACGTAATATTTGGTTTATGAATCATAGCCTGCTTTGTTTGCCAATTTTGAAACTTTTAATTTTGAAAATCGATTGTCATAATGAAAAAGCATCCTTCAAATAAACTTTTCGATTTCGGGCATCAGTGACTTGTAATAAAGGAGGTTTTGCCGCCATGGCAACCTGATTGTCAATTTCCAAACTGTTTACAGTTTGTATGTCCTTTTTTTGAAAGGATCTTTTTACATGGGGAAATGTTTGTTTGTTATTGAAGTCAAGTTTATAAAATGGAACGCTAAAGAATTTCCCTATACCTGGAATTTAGTCATGCCGTCCGTCAAAATAAGTTGCTACATATGTGCAATCGCCTTACAACAAATCGCATTTTATCCTCGTGCTGAACAAGAAATAGCTCCTCAAGAGATTGATAAAAAAACGAGGATATGCTTGAACTGCAATCGAAGCATTAATGTGGTGATGGATGATTTAGCACTTGATTCTAATTGTCTGGCACTCAATGTTTTAAAACAAAAAAGAAATAGTTCTTGTACATTTTGTAACGGAATGCAAGGTGTAACCAGATTTTCGGTGAAATGTAGGGTTAATGTTTTTGTAAAAAAAAATATTTACGCAGAGGAATCTACTCGTTCTTGCCCTGAACATTTTGATGTGAGTGGCTTTATACCTAACGTTCTACTGATAGGCCTTATCGCTTATATGGTATCCAGTTGCAATATTATTTGCAAGGCTTACGTGAATTATCGAAGATTGATGAGCCTGATTTTAATAATAAAGAAACTTTTTCAGAGAGAGAGTTTAATTTAATCCTCCCGTAACACGCGAGCAATTCAGGGATTTATATACGTATTGCAATGATGTACGTGATGATGTACAAGGTCGATAGGTATATCGCCGTATTAGTAAAAAGGATTTAATGCTGTCTTTGTGTAAGTTTCCCCAAGGGCTGAGTGATGACTTTTTAAAAGTTATTTTTAGCTACGATAGTATTCAAAATGTGAGTCTCATTATTTCGATTGTGAACAGATCTTTGATGACACGTTTTGTTCCTAACAACATAGGGTTGACGGCTTAGGGTTCTCAGCATAAAAACATAAACCCAAGACGACTCGTCGTTCCAGTTCTACCCCACCCCCTCCCAATCCTCCCTTATTAACTTGAAGTTTGAGGGATAGACGTTATAAATGGTGGCAGTTGGGCGTATAATCTAAACAATGAAGAATACTAACATGAAAATGGACAAGGATGCGTTATGTCTTCATGGCTATTTATACTATTCATGGACAAGTGTTTAAGAATGGCATTTTTCGACGAAGAAGGTGTGGATCTTGAAACAGTAAAGGTGAGTGAGTTAGCGTTCGCAGATGATAAGGTTTTTATGGCATTAACGCCAATAAAACAAAAAGTATGGTGTTCGGAGGAAAGAGTTAGAAAACAATATGCAACATTGTATTGAATGATGAGAGAATTAAACAAGTTTATATAGTCGTATACATTAGTAACTTATTTACTAAGGACGGAAAGATATATGAGGAGTTGTATAGGCGCATAAACGAAGGTAAGAAGGTTATTGGTAGAGCAGGGCCCCTTTATCAGAAGCAAAAATATATCGAATCAAGCTAAAATGACGATTGACATGACATTCTTGCGCATAATATACGGGAAAACATTAATCGACAAATTAAGTAACGAGATAATTCTCAAAGAATGTGTTGCAGAAGAGACACTAGTTGACACATGAGAAAAAAAGCGGTTAAGATGGTTCCGGCATGTTGAGAGAATGTCAAATGAACGACCAACGAAACATGCGTATCAAGGTAAAGTAAATATCAGCGTGCCCAGAGCCAGACCGCGGAAAGAATGGTTAGAATGCGTGAATGAGACCCTAGTTAAAAGAGACATAAAACGTAACTAAAACACGAGAGCTAGAATGAAAAAATGCATGCACGTGAAAGAGGCTAGAGAAGTATGCCAGGACATAAAGTATAACGGCAAATAGTTAATAAAAAGAATGTCAGCATAGTGAATGGCTGCTGAAACAAAGACCTTGAATACTAATGGACCTAAGTGGGAATATCACATGACGGCTTTGTGAGGATCTTCCATTGAGGTGATTGCTGGAGAGATTGATCAGCAGCGTGGGTCGGAGCACTGTTGCGGTACGGACGTGTTACTTAAAAAATATCACGAAAATTCTAGATCAATCTAAAAATTCTATAACCTCTTCCTCACATTACTGCCTTCCCTACAGAATAAGTCACGCCTACCCCAAAGGAAAATGGCTTAATGTTGTAATAAAACTATAAACTTATTTAGAGACAATTTCGCCGAAGATTCTGATTTCCTATACAATTCACCTATGTAGATTGTTTAAAAAAACCTGATGCGAAAGGAAATGAGAGATGGATGATGGTCATTAACTATCGCCAACTGAATGAAAAGCCCATTTCCGATGCGTGCCCTCTTCCGAACATTACATACATCGTTGATCAACTAGGTAACGCCAAATATTTTCTATCTTGTTAGCATCTGGTTTTCATCAGGTAAAAATAGATCCTGATTATAAACATAAGACGGCATTTTCAAACCCTGCTCATTTTCATTCTAATAGAATGCCTTTTGACCACAAAAATTTGCCGGCCACATTTCAAAGACTAATGTTTTAGTCGGTCTTTAAGTAGTGGAATTGTTTGTATTTATGGACGATATTGTCATATATGCCAATTCTTTCGAAGAGCATACACGAAAACTCAAAACTCTTTTGTAACGCTTAGAAACTGCTAATTTAACATTACATCGCGGAAAATGCTCCTTTCTTCGAAAAGAAGTAGGATTCGGGCCACTTTATAAGTCGTGACGAGGTTAAACCCGATCCTTGGAAGGTAGAAGCTGTTCGAAGATTTCCGCAACCCTAAACCGCAAAAAAATATCAAACAGTTTCTCGGACTTTCAGGGTATAACCGTCGTTTTATTCCCAATATTTTAATAATTACAAAATTCATTGTCTAATCTTTAAAAATGATGAGTCCATTTTGATTGGACTGATGCACAGCAAAAAGCCTTCGATACTTTGAAAATTATTCTGCTTTCCGACCCCTCATATATGGGCGATAATTCACCCTTGTAACTGACCATCGCCCATTGATTTTACTTAAAAATATTAAAAATCATGGCTTCAAATTACTGCGCTGGTCCCTAAAATTAGGAGATTTCGAGTACAATGTAGTTTAGAAAAAGGGGACGGATAATACTAATTCTGACGCGCTTTCAAGAAACCTTGTTTACAAAAAAGACAACATTTAATGAAACGATGACTCGCTCTCCGGAATATTGAATGATAATCTCGATCCTTTCGATCCTGATTTTTCCGGAATTCACAAGATATTTACAACGCTTAATTTTTTTCCGAAATCAAAAGAAATTGAAAATTGTAAAGGACAAAATTTTCAAACTAATGACTTCAACGAATTAGAAAATGAAAGTAATTTATTAACTGACATGACAAGCGAATTTTCGCTCTGTAATATGATTATCATCAAGTCATAAAACGGATATGAGACAGCTGACGAAGTGGATTAACTTTCTACCTCTGGTGATTTATCGCTGAATGTTTATGTTAAGGCTGCTGACTTCTGTGACTACGAGAAGACCGAATTGGCTGTCTCGAGTGCGTCGGCGGATGTTTCTAATGAAAATTTTTACGTAGAATCCGAACTACAACAGTTTCAAAGTTGATCTTGCTGTTTTTTTTTAGTTTTTTAAGAACTAACCGAAGGGGAACTCAGTGGGGTCTTTAAGGGTACTTTGTAGAGACTCCTTTCGTTTCCTTCGACCCGCCAGAGTAAGTATTACAGCGGTAAGGGACGAGCTCCAAACTACATGATGCTCGTAATTATATGTATAACTACAATATCATCGCAGGAGGTTTCAAGCATCGTATTAAATTAACTTATAACATCAGCATCTTATCAGTCACTTGACTTAGTTCTTGGCTATGATGTAAAACCGAGTTCACCCGAGTAGAAGTTTAAAAACAAAAATAATATTAACTGCTGAATGGGTTAGGCGCTCAGCCTTCACTCTGGAAATTTTTCTTATAAACCATTACCGAGGATCTGGTGCTTCGGATACCTTCTCAAGCTGTAGGTCAATATGTCAAATTAAGTGCACTGCTCTTATCATTATTGCATTACAAAAATTGCGCCCACGACTGATGATATATACCGGAAGAGCCCGTGCAGGCTATATAAAAAATAAAATCCAACTCTAACCAAAAATGCCTTCGACATATTGATCAGTAACCATTTAAAGCTGATGCGAGGGCTTGATTCTATTCAGTGTATCACAAATGAAAACTTTTCTCCTTTAATTATGAATTGTTGGATGTCCTACTTTAACCACATAATCTAAAGGACTAAATACAAATGAAATCAAATTTTGTAAATGCACTCGGAAGGACGACTGTGCGTGTATATCGTGTATATCGCATATAAGACATAAAAAGGGAATTTGACCAATTTTACGGTATAACAAATTTAATTAGAAATTTTTTCATATATCTATGGATAAATGTGTTACGAGCGACTATAAGCTCGCTCGTTTATCAGTAGATATCAATATAAAGTTGCGGGAAAAGTAAAAAATACAAATTTGACAAATTTGAAAGAATATTTAGGACTCATAGGTTAAGAAATTAATATTATCAGTCAGTCTTTATTCATGTTTATTTTTAAGATTTGGCGAAGTCCGGCTGTTAGGTTTCTACTGCGGTATCGAGTAAACGAATGTTTGCAAATGTTCACTTTAACTGACGACAGTGGCTTCGCCGGCGACATATTTTTACTATAGGTTTCTCAGAATTGACATGGAGATGATGAAATCACCATGGTTCAATCATAGAAAAAAATAGGAGTTTGATTTGGAGAAAATTACAAAGATTACTGCATGTGTGAGTGAAAAAGAGAAAAATGTATGGTCAGGGGAAGAGAGTTTGGAATATCCCGATGCAGGTAGTCTTCGAGCCGACTGAGAGTAAAACTCTAAAATCTTGCTGAGTTTCTTAATCCGGACATGGTCCAACTTTATTCTAAAAATATATACATACATAATTTTCTTTACATCGATTAATTTTTTTTTGTTTATTTACTGTTACTACTTCTAGTACCTTCGTTATTACCATTTTTAATTTCCCGATTCCACTTAAGTGGTTTTGAATCCACTGAACTCACCAATGAGACTAGCTAATAGAACGAGAATTTCAGCCTGTTACACGTTTATTTGAAAGTCAGCTGCCGCAGATATGCTTATAATTTAAATTAAGAAAAGGCGAAGAAATACGATTAAAGAATCAATGTTTTATTGTACTTACTTGGAACATTAACTTTATTCACTAACAACTTAATAATTAAATTTAAATATAATCAATTTATTAATTATCTAAATCGTGTCAGATTTCGTGGGTTTCGTATAATAACAGATAATAGAAAATATTTAAATCTGAATTACAAGGGTCGCCGGTTAAGGATTTGGCGAGTAAAGGAGATCTGTCATTCCGTCCCGAGTCACATATATGTATAACCTTGCATTTTTTATTATTAGGTGCAACGGTAGCATTAGTGCCGGGGAGTCAACTGCAAGCTTACGACAATTGAAGTACACAATAACATCAATAAATAGCATTGCAAATGATTACAATTGTTACGCGACTATTGCTAACTAATTATCCTATATATCGTCGCTCGGTACAAACTCCTAAAGGCGTTGTTTCTCTTCCTTCTAATTAAAAATAGAATAATACAATGAGATGTGAATGTTGTTATTTATATGGATATATGAATTTAAAAATTCTGTCACTAAATGCATTAAATGTAGGGCAATAATTGATGTAAAAAATGTTTGTGAAAAGTTATTGCATAAATTAAATAATTAAATAATTTGTGCAATAAGTTTTTAGGTTAGGTTTTACTTACGGCTCATAGTAAGCAACTTTTCACGAACATTTACTGCAAAAATTATTGCCCTACTTTTAACAATTTACATACGGAATTTTTACATTCATTTATACACCTAAATAACAATGTGAATTTCCTTTATTATGTTATTAATCTATATGTAAATTAGAATTCCTTGACTTCAGAGAGTATTAAAGAGAATGGAAGGTGCCATAAGAGCGTCATGTATTTTTCCGTACACGAGTTCCAGCACTCTTACAGTTTCGGGGACGGAAGAAAACCCTTTAGGGCGCGAAATTCAAATACAAAATTATTTTTTAAATTTTTAATTACTTGATTAAATTATGTAATAATAATTAAAAATAAAATATTAATTAATTATTCTGATAATAATAGATAATTTTTTTCAACAATACATGTTTTATTTTATTTATACTATGGTTATACTTTGTAAATATAATATTTCTTATTTATAATAAACGTAAAATATGAGGAAATTTAAGTTATACAAGTCGAGTATACGAGTGCACTGTGTAAATCTGATTTTCCTTTCCTACATCTACAATGAAAACATAATTTCCCTTGCCTACATCTACAATGAAACAATATACAATTTTTCAAGTTTCAATTTAATTTTTTTGCTTATTATTGCGCATTTTTTTTATTTTTGATCGAAAAATGTTGTACATGGGCCTCATGCTAAATGTCCAAAGATAAGAAGCAATTTCCTAAATTGCATAAGGTTATACGTTTAACATTCTTACCACTTATTAGATAAACATTTATTTTTCAGCCTGCTGGCCTTAAAAAATTGACTTGCTTACACTTCCATTTTTACAGCATTTTCTTACAACTAACTCTTTAAAAACTAACATCCCTCCACACATTATCTCTGAGCCGCCCTTGCCTTCCTCGCTTCACGTCGCCTCGCACGCATACGCTATTTTCTCGCTTTTCCTCGCCGTGCCAGCCTCTGTCTCCGCAGCTAATCTTTAATCCTTATCTACTATTTACAATATGTATAATCTTCTTAAATCTACTTCCTCTCCTATATACAATCTTTCCTTCTCCATTCCTCTTTCTCCTTCCTTCTCTTCTTCTCTATCTTACCCAACACCCCCTTCACCCACGATGCTGTTCTTTTGTCCCCCCCTTTCATACAAAAATACCTCCATGCTTATTCCACTCTTTTCCAACTCTTCACACTTCTCCAACCAGTGTTCCACTTTTGCATCCCCCTTCCCGCACAATGCACACATCCTCTTCTCTCCAGTAACCCAGAGTCTATAATAACTTCCCATGCATCCGAATCTCATTCTCGATATAAGTTTCTTGACTTCCTTGTTCTCCTTTCTCACACAAATATTGCACTCTCTCCCTTAGCATAATCCACACATAGTTCCCATTAAACCTTGACTCTCTTATTCTCTCCTCCCGCGCTTCCTTCTCTCTCTCTCTCTCTCTCCATGGTATTCCTTTTAACCAACTCATACAACCTCCTTCCTTCCTCATGCATCCTTCTCATTTCATCTATCTGCAATCCATTTGTTCTAAAATATCTTTCCCTTTCTACCTCCATCCTCCTACCTCTACGTCTGCTCTCCTTCTCCCACCAACATTACCTAACCAGCTTACTTTCCCACTCTTCCAAAAATTTCTCCTTATATTTACACGCTCGGCTCTCCGTTATAATCCCTAAACTCGTTCTTCCTGTCTCTCTCCTGACAATATAGTTCGGCGTATTGCTTGCTAACCCCAGTGTCTGGTTTACATACCTCTCCTGTATCCTATTTACCTCCTCACTTACCTTCCACCCCTACACCTCTACTCCGTAAAATAAGACACTCATCACTAGCGAATCAAACAATTTTATTCTTCTTACAAAATCATCGGCAAACAACCTCTTTCCCAGCCCCCATACTTGGCTCATCACTACATTTTCCCTTCTCCCTCTCTCTTTTATATGACCATCTACTCCCCCATTCCTCCGAAACAGGAAGCCCAGGTACACAAACTCTTTCACCTCTTATATCGCTTTTCCCATCTACTTCCACTATTCTCCCTTATCCCCCCCCCTTTCTGAACAACATAACCTTCGACTTATCAGCATTTAGCTCTAACCTATCTTTGTCCAAGTATCTTCTAAACCTTTTCATTATCTCCTTTAAAGCCTCTTCGCTCTTTTCTAGCAGCACCATTTCATCTGCATATGCGAGTGACCATACACTTACCCCTCCTACCCTAACTCCTTCTATCACTCCGGCCGCTAGCTTTTTTCCCTATCTGCGATTAAAATTGCAAACAGCGTTGGGCTAAGCGGGCACTCCTACCTCAACCCCATATCCATCCAGAAACCTTCAGAGATTCCCTTCCTTCCTCTCACCTTGTCTTTGTTCTCCTCATATACCTCCCTCACCATCTCATTCAGGCCTCTCTCCACTCCCCTCTCTTCCATTGCCTCCCACAACCTCCTCCTATCCACCGAAGGAAACGCGCCTTTTAGATCTAAAAAAAACGCGTTCACTTTAGCACCCTTTTTGATTAGTTCTCTATCCACCACGTGCTGAAAATCATGAATATTGTCAATGGTACTCCTTCTGTCCCTAAATCCCGCCTGCGTCTCCAGCAGTATGCCTTTCCCCTCAACATCCTTCTGCAGCCTATCTGCCAGCACCATCGCGTATATTTTGTACGCCGTATTCATTAGCGTAATTCCTCTCTAATTTTCCTGTCTCTCACTTTCCCCTTTTTTATACAGTGGTGCGTTCACCCCCTCCCTCCACCCTCTTGGGAATCCCTCCCCCGCCATAATTTTCTCACTACCTCCTTCAGCCTCTCCCTTACCTCTTGTATGCCAAACAGCGATGCTTCGTTCGCTACCTCGTCCAGCTCTGCTGCCTTAGACCTTTTCATCTTCCCCTTATCTCTCTTCCGTGTGTCTGATCCCTGTTATGAATCTTAAAAAAATTCCCTTTATTTGTCACTCCCTATCTTCTCACTTATCCCCACCCTATGTTTTCTAAACCTATTAATTATCTTCAACAAGTCCCCTTCTGTCTTAACATTTTTTAACTGCTCTCACACCACTTTTTCCTTTTCCTGCTCCTTTTTCTTACACATTACCCTAAACTCTTTCCTTATTTCTGCGTACTCCTCCTTTTTTGCATTTACTTCCTTCAACTTCCTGTACTTCCTTTTCACCTTTCTCTTCATCTTTTTACATTCCCTATCCCACCACGGCTTCACCATTCCTTTTTCCTTCTTTCTTTGCATATTCATTATCACATAGTCTATAACAGATACCCCCATCTTACTCACATACATTTATTCTTCATCTTTGTCCCCTGTTAACATACCATTTGCCACAGCCCATCCTCTGTCCTCCACCCAGTCTCTTAGAATCTCTCCCTCTTTATTTATTAACTTATCCTGCGATTTCCTTTCGAAGCGCTCCCCTTCTCGGTACAGGCCTCCCCCCCAAAATTATCGTTTAAAATCCCCCACCTCAGTATCACCATACCCTCATCCCTGTCTCCTAGTACGTCTTCCACCCTTTCTTTTACCCTTTCCACTCCTATCTTCACTGCCCTAATTTGCAAGACCTGTCCTTTTACTCTTATACTCTTATACCCCACTTACCCTTCCTTTCCTGTTTACTCTGATCGTCTCCTGTAGCCTCCAACCCCTGCTACGTTTCAGTACATCAGATTTAACACTCCTCCGCCCTGCTTTACTCCCACTCCCTACTTCCCACGAAAAAAATTACCCTGCACTTCCTTTCAAATCCCCTTCTCCTCATCCCATAGCCACATTTTCTCCTCTATTTTTATTTTCTGATACCCTACCTTTGCCGCTCTCCCTTCACTCCTCTCCTTCCTAACTCTGTGGTTTAGTATTCTCTGCACATCCCTTTCCTTCCTTTTCAAATCTTGATCGATGAAAACCTTCTTGTCCTTAATCCTGTTTTTGTTACACATTACCCCTAATTTTTCTTCCCTGCTCTCCAATTCCACAACCGCCACTTCATTCTCCTTTCTCCCTTCCGTCCTAACTTTCCCTATCTTGCCTTTAACCCACCCTATGCTCTGTAGCAGCGCCTCCAATCCTCCCTTTCTTCCCCACTCTTTAACTTTAATCCTCTTATTACAATTTTATTTCTCCTATTTGCCTTTCTTCTCCTCTCCATCCTTAACTCCATTGCTCTTATTCCTTCCCTATCCGCTCTCTCCTCCTTTTCATTCCTACGCTCTCCTACTTTCTCTACTATCATGGTCACCACCCTCTCGCAAATACCTTGCTTCTCGCTCTCCCCCCTGTCAACTAATTGCCCTTTTCTTCGACTCCCTAACCTGTTCTTCCATCTGCTTCATTTTATCATTTTTTTCCTTCTTTACGGACGCCACTTCTCTCTGCTATCCTTCTACTTGCTCCCTCAGCTCTTTTACCTCCTTTTCCTATCTCGCATCTCTTACCCTCAGGTCCTCCCTCATACGTTCCATCTGCTCCATCGCCCCCCTTACGTCCTCCCCCAACCTGAGGTCTGCCCCTCCATTTTTATGGGGGGTGACCTACGTGTCCGTACGCTCTTTTTAAAGGGACTCTCTAGCGCGATTTTTCTCCGGACTATCTTTGCTGTCTCTTTTTCTCTTCAAGAGTTCCTCCGCTTTACTCGCCCTAGGCGCTCTCTCCCTTTCTTACCACTTATTACTAACTGTCGATTTTTTTACCTCCAATTTCACTTCCGAACACGATTCCGTCGTATTATTCCCGGCTTGAGCTGTTAAATTTATGGTTGTACCACTTGGAAACTTTTTGCCCTTTTCTCTGACAGTGATTTTCTCTTTACGAGTACCTATAATTTATAATTAATTTAAAATTAAATTCACATTAAATTATGAATTCTTTACTTCCTACAACTCGTGCCTAATGGAGATATTTATTATTTTCTTTTTGATTCTAATAGCGTTTATCATCTTCTTTCAATATTTGCTGAAAAATTAAAAAAAGGTGTACATTTAACAAAATGGCAGCAGTTTTTCTTCGAACATTGAAAATGAATTATCTGGAAAAAAAACCTTTTTTATTCTTTAAAATACCATAAAGGCGTCTTATGAGTATCATTTGAGAGAAAGACTTAAATTGATTATCAGTAAAATTTTAAAACTTATATTCCAGATAAAGGAATTAAAATAATTTATTGCATATTTTTCGAACTGATTAGCAGGAATTGAATAAACTCAAAATATGACCACTTCTGCGGAATAGAATTTTATACATCTGAAAAAATCGCGCATTAAAAAGAATACAAGAATCTCAACTTTCACCCTGTAATCTGAAAATATTAATTTTTGTCTATTTAACGCTTATTATCGAATTTTCATTCAAAATAATAATTTTTTTGAAATTTCTACGATTTTATATCATCATTCGCAATAATACCAAAGGTTATGTTTGCACCTTTGATGGGGACTCGCAATGAATGGTTGAAATCTACATTGCTTGTTAAAACTAACAAATTAATGTTCATTTACTGACATCGGAATGTCTTGAATCTTTATTCGGGCGAATAATTATTTATATATATATATATATATAATTATTATACTAATTTTTTCATTATTATACTAATTATTTACCTTCTTCAGAAGTCTTTTTCTTCCTGCAGTTATTTCCAGCATCTTTAATAGTGGGAACAACAACTTGATGTAATAAGTGTCTCGAATAGACAGTATTGAAGAATTTTTCTTCAAGATGCTTATTACAAATCCGAAGATCGGGACAAAAGTTTGCGTCAACTTCTGCGAATTGCATCCATTCTTCACGACTGCAAAATACAAATATTTATTTCAATTTTCACCTACTGTTTCAAATTATTTTTAAAATGCACAAATTAAGCCAAAATGTGAATGGTTTTATAGAGCTCAGTTTTGAAATGCGTCGCTGATTGGTCGAAAAAGTCAGTATTTTTACCGTATAAATTGGCCTAATTGCAAATTCTACTAATAACGAAATTTTTTCCATAATTAGTTCGATGGTGGTTGATTTTGAACAGAATGTTGTTTCTCAGTGATTTCAAAGAAATGTACAAGTTAACTTGAGCTAGGCTTTAGGGGCAGTAAATTAGGTTATTTAATACATTGAATAAAAGACTTAAGTCAGCGAATAAGAATCTGGAGTTAATTTTTTTGATGTTCAGCAGTGCCCTAATTCCTCTATAATCGTGACCGCACCTAAGCATCAGTATCCCCATTTACCTGGCTGCAAAGCGCAAAAATCTAATTTGTATCCTTTCAGGTCTTCTTTTTATGAAGATACTGAGGTGCCCAGATGACTGAGGCATATTCTAAGTGTGGTCTAAACTAGTGAGAAGTACAGTGTTTTTAGATTTAGCGGATTTTCAAAGTTTGAACTATTTCTCGTGACAAAGCCCAAGGACATCAGAGCCTTTTTTTGCCGCCTCAGACACTTGATCGTTAAGCATTAGTGACTCGTCCAGAAAGGGTCCTAGGTCACGAACCCGCGACATCCTCTGTAATACTTTCCCGTCCAGTAGATACTGGCTTTTAACTGTTAATATTTCCGCGAGAATTAATTTATGATTAGGCATTTTTTAACATTGAGCAACATTCCTTTTAGCGAGCAACATTCTTGAAACCTATCAATATCACTTTGAATTTCAAGAATATCTTCAAGGGATCGAATAACTTTAAAAAGTTTTAGATCGTCAGCAAATAAAAGAAATAGATAATATTTGAATACAGTATAGATATCGTTAACACAGAGGACGAACATGAGGGGACGTCGATGGTAATGTTGTTTGAAGCAAGATAAATTTTATTATAGATCATACTTTCAAACTCTTTTGCAATGAAATTAAGAATAGTTCATTGGCACCCCATCAGAACCTGCTTCCGTGGTTACATCAAGAGTCATTAACTAATGGAAAATTTCTGCCCTTTCTATATGTACATACGAGAGATCAATGGTATCCGTGAGATTAAATAGCACATTACGGGTTTGTGTTGGATCATAGACCGAAATAAAATAAAACGCAAAAGTGTCTGGAATTTTCACAATTGAATTTTCTCGGGTATTTTATTGCAGTCACTCACGTAGCACCAGAACTTTTTTTGATTTAAGATAAGAGAATTTTCCGGGTCATTAATATATTTTCCATAACAATTTTCCGATAATGCTTTGCATTGAGCTCTTAATTGGAAGAATTTAAAGTAGTCCGCTGTTTATCTTGTTTGTTTGTAATCAATATGTGCTATTTTTTTTGTCTTCGACTAATTTTTTCAGTTCAGAACTAAACCACGAAAGGTAAGTGGACACTTTAATTGTTTTCAGTGGGACATAATGATCAAATGTTATTAGGAGATACTCGTAAAATACGTCAACCGTACTGTCGACTGTCAAATCCGAAAGCAGTCCATCCCAGTCCAAACTGCTGAGATAGTTCGAAATTTCACCAAAATCAGCTCTTTTAAAGTTTAATCTTATTAAGTTGTCATTGTACAAGCTTGCACTGTGAACCGGCTCTGGAAAACTTAAATCGCACATGAGGGGTGGGTGGTATTTGTCTACCGGTAGTAAAGGGTTAACTGCTACAGTTATTGATTTTTCGCAGCAGTATGAGAATACTAAATCCAACAATGGTCCGTGATCGTTTCTATTTCTATTAATTTGAAACAGATTTAAATAGTCAAGTATATCAGATATATTGTTAATTATCTCAACATGCATCCGCAGCGACCCTTCACCAAACACACAAGCAGGACCCTCTTTGATGTCATTATTCCAATTTGCATTCGGTAAGTTAAAATCGCCAAATATATACATTTTAGTTCCTGGAACAAGCAACTTCTTCGATTATAGCATAAGTATTAACATATTTAGAATAGCTGCAGTTTGGTGGAATGTGGAAAACCCCTAATATGCAAGCACAGGCGCCTATTGCTAATTTAACAAACAGATGTTCAACCGTTTTCTTACCAGTAGAAAGTCTTGTTACATAAGCCATATCTGGCTGCGATTAAAACACCATCGCCACGCAAATTATCACTAGTACCTACACTACGATATAAAAGAAAAATATCTTATTCCGCCACGCCCAATTCTGAAGAATTAATTCTATCTTTTAGCCAAGTTTCTGTGAATATTATTATATCATTTAAGTATGACGGGATAGACTGTGGCAATAAGTGCAATTTAGAACATATGCCCTGATATTCTAGCAGTAAATCGATAACAGCTGATCGCTAGCTTGAATCGCACAAGACCCGCGTATATGGATACTTACGCATGCGCTTATCACTTGTTGACGATGGCAGCTTGGCTCATTGTGGTTATGTTCTTCCTTGCGTTCACAAGAGTCGGAAATTCTCTTCGGAATATAAATATTAGGCCCGTTTCTACCTCCAGACGACGAGATCACAACTCTTTCTTGACATCCTCGATTTCCTTGAGTTTGTGTTTCGTTTTGTTTGGTACAATCCAGAGATGATTCAGTTTAACAGTGGTTTCGGGAAATTTTTGGCAGCAAGCCATTTGCACATCAGCGTTTGTGCAACTTTTTCGGTTTTTCACACAAGTTTTACTGGTCGAGGAGTCGTTCTGGTCTGCGAATAAAGGCCAAAAGTCTAAATGCACGTGGGTTAGCAATTTGAAAATCAGGTAGGAGCTCATTTAATTGATTTAATAAACCAGGTGTGCAGGATTCATGCTCTGCTAATTCGAACAAAATCAAGTTCTTTGTTCTAATTTTAGTCTTTTTTCTAATTCGGTTTGTAGTTTGTGTAAAATACCATCAGCTGTGGCCACCTTTTCACACAACATTTCGACTCTTTGCTCTGTTGCACCAATCCTCTCTAAGGCCTCCTCCATTTTGCTAGATAAATTGTCCCTTTTTGACCCCAGAGAGTCGACCTTTGTTTTCATTGTGCTAATTTCAGGTTTGATTGTTCCACAGCATCGATAACCTTGCTTTTAGAGCCTCGACAAGTTGTCTCAGTTATCAAAAGAGAGCTGCCGTTTGTTGCCGTATCTTTTCGATAAGAGCTCCGAAAGAAAACTTTGTGGGTAGAAAATAAAGTCTATTTTTTCTCACAAACTTTACTGACTCACGATGGAAAATTTTCGAGCATACGGAAAAATTTAATTATATCATCTCGATGTATTATTACTGTTCTTAAAGGCCCAGGAGATTTCACTAAAACTAAATATGCAAGGGAGCACTAGAACAACACTGTCTCCCTGGCGAACCGAGTGAACGGAACGGCTACTCTATAGCGTAGCCATATAGTAGCCACATAGTAGCCCTTCCGTAG